>JAKELH010000261.1:0-104945 GCA_021525015.1 Lactarius pseudohatsudake | reverse complement strand
TCTTTTGCATCAGAGACTTGTAGGTTTTCGGGAAGTCCCAATATCTCAATTTGGATGTCATTGTGTGCACCAACACCGCAGCCTTCACTTTAGATGCAGGCACTGGTCACAGGTAACTTGAATGTCGGCTGTCTGATGACGTCTGGACAGAGGCGGAACGGTAGTATCTCAGTCGGACACACACGAACGTGGGTGCAGCGCTGCGACATGAGAAGATGTTTGAATCGGTGCCAGTGAGGCGCAGCCCGAGCTTGGAATGATCTTTATTCGTCCAGTCGGGCTAGGGCCTTGATTCGTTGAAGAAGTTCAGAAGATTGCTCAATGCCTTGTGAAGGTGTTGAAACCTTAGATGCGGTTAGAACTTTCTAAAGCATCCAGACGCGCTGCATGCGAGTGCCTATGTGGGATATCAGGGACGACGATCGCTTATGAGTTGGTCGTTTATGTTCTCGTGTACATTGACGACCAGTTACTTAAATGGTTGAACGATGTGGTGCATATGCACCCTCAATCCGTTGCCCCGGATGCTGAGAGATAGCACTTTAGATCATAATAGTGTACAGTAACACAATCCGGTTGCCTCTAGTTAGTAGTTACTGCTATGTGTCCACGTGTTCCGTGGAAGCTGCGCCGAAACGCACAGCCCAACACCAACTAAAACGACGAGAATTACGTATACAAAGTTCCCACCCAAAACGTTATTCGTCAGGGAGAATGCAAACAGCCAGTCCGCTACCGCTGGTCCAACCATACGCTGGATCGAAGCTACCGTATGCGCGAGGCCATTCGTCGCGCCAAGCGATCGTTTGTTGGGGACGGCAGAAGAAATGTACATATATGATGCGCCTGATGGATTTGTGCTTTGTCAGCACAGTGCCGGCACATCGCCAGGAGAATGGGATCGACTTACTATATCCCATTTCGGCAAACCCTACTGACAACAGCTGTAACATGATGAGCAGCCTCTCCGCCACTTCTGAACCGCCGGAGGCATGACGGAGCGCCAAGTTCTCGAATGGGAATATGGCGTAGATCAATGCACACATTGAGACGCTGGTAAGGAAGACACTCCGCGGACCAAAGCGAGACACAAATGGTGGGAACAAGACGTATTGGACGATGCCATTTATCCATCCGTACCCGGACATCCATAAGCCAATAGATGCTGGGTTCAGGCCCAATCCACCAAACTCGACCGATGTCGACCAGACTAGAGGGATAAGTGCGTGTGCTGCAGTGCCAAGGAGCGAGAGCATTGCATAGCTGGAGATAGAGATTAAGACAGGTCTTGTGAGAATGGAACGTAGCGGAGGCGGCTGCTCCGAGCCATTCGGCGATAATATAGGCGAAATACTGGCTGGCCCTTCCCTGGCGGCATCTGAACTAGTCTCTGAAGGACGGGGCTCAGTGAGCGGACCACAATTCACTGTCTAACATCAATATATCGTGTTTCATGGAATAGGAGACAGTAAACAAACCTCTTTCAGGTATATGACATTGGCGGTGAGCGAAGCACAAGCACAGGTAGCGGCCACGAAGCACGGAAGGAAGTATGGGTATTCGGCCCAGAAAGAGTGTGAAAAGACGCCGGGCCAGCGATCTTGCGGTCGTGATAGCATGCCCCCAACTAAAGGACTAAGTGTCTGGTACTTGAGCGGGAGAGTGGGATAGTGGATGGTATTACAGACCCGATAGCATAACCTAGAGACTGAGACATTGGTAACATCGAAAACCCCCGTGCAACATTAGTTTCGTCTGTGAGCTCCGACATCATGCTTTTCACTACGCCGTTGTATCCCTTCAGTGCACCATGTAAGGAACGACTGTAACCGCCGCGTCAGCGAACGATACTCAATGACGTAATTTACGAGGAAAGTACCTAATGATAATTGCCCAGAAGGAGCGGGAAAGGCCAAACGCAATGACGGAAACGATTACACCGATAAGACACAACAAAAGCACAGGTTTGCGACCGATATGGTCGGACAGACGGCTCCAATAAAGCACAGTGACCGCCTCAGCAGCAAAATGCGCGGACACCTGTTACTAGTTAGCCTGACACCCCTCCTTTAGAGAGTGAGGTTTACTATGATCCCCGTATAGTATCCAACCTTCTTTCCATCACCGCCGACGATCGGAAGCTCTTTCACGAGCTGGGGTAGACGTCAAGCCTGACGGATATAGTTCAGCCAGTTTACAGTACCTGGTTGAGGTAGGGGCTTATGGAATGGGATATGATGGCCTCGACGAGCCAGATGGAGAGGAGAACCGCAATTTGAAGTCTAGGCAGTGGGGTTGGGTTTCGTGTGGCATTGTCTTTGGGGAGCAATGGGGTCTCCGAGTCCTCATTTAGGTGATCGTCTTCAGATCTTGGAGGTGAAAGTGACATCGATGAGGGGGGGGACGCAACCAAGCGGTCAGCCGTTGCTCGGTTTTTACTGGACAGTAAGTTACTGTAGTAACGGCCTTTCTGGTTTGAGTCATTTCACCGGGAGCCTGAGGGAAACGAATGACAAATGGCATGACATGGTCACGTGCATCAGAGACTTGTAGGTTTCGGGAAGTCCCAATATCTCGTTTTGGATGACACTAGCAATTCACGACGGCCCCAAGGGGCCGTCATTCATGAAAGCTTACGGCTCTAATTGTCATGCTGACACGCATCCAAACTTGATGTCGGAATTCTTGGTGTCAGTCTCTTTCGACGCAAGTACGGACAACCCGCGGTTTACCCGTTTCGATCGCTAGCTGTCGTAGATACATTCGTTCTGCAATCACAGCCTCCGAAGCGTTCATGGGAATTTTCGCTATTCGATCACGGGGCGCTAGGACAATAGTATACGATACCGGTTACAAAACAGGGAAGTCTACGATGCCGTTGTCGTTAATCACTCAATCGATCTCATCGAATTTGGTCGCGGTCGAAGCAGGGCGAGGGCGAGGCGCCCCCCTCCTGCACAGGGGTCGGGGGATGGGGATGTACGTCACGTCGTCCACGGCCACCACGGCCACTTCGTCGCTGAAATCCATTATGTCTCCGGTGAGAGAGACGACGGAGTTGATGGGGGGGAGTCGATTGGTGCGGTTGCTCGTCAGCGCATTGATCCCGAGCACGCCGCGCACGGTGATGTGGCCAACTCCAGAACTTTGATTCACGATTTGCAAGACAGAGATCGTAAACGTATTGATCTCGCGGTCCAGGCCGGTGACTCTACCGGAAGCGAACAAACGCGCAGGGTGGTCATCGAGGCAGAGCTTCTCTTTGTTCTCTTCCGATATCGGGCGGAGCTGGCATCCAACGTCAGCATAGACAAAAGGGAAGGGAGTGCCGTCTCGCACTTCCAAGATGTCTCCCATGAAAGTGAAGTCTTGATCGTTGCGGACAGGGCTTCGCTCATGGGTGTTCGGTAGAAAGGTAACGATCTGCACATATTCAGTCAGCATTGATTAAAATCAGGCGGATGCGGACATACCTTTGCGTGTATCTCATATAAACCTGCAGCGAAGTCCTCGTTCGGCCCCTTTGCTTCATACCTCAAACTACCGACGAAGCGGGCCGAGTCGTCGACAGCGACAGAGGTGGAAATGACAGCGTCGAATACGACGTGGCCCCAGACATCATCGATCACCCTCGCGTTCTCGAGCAAAGCCAAGCAGGAGATGTAGACGGATCCGGGACGGCTGAATCTTGAAGGCATTGTGAATGATGGTTAGCGAGAAAGGTCAGACACGTAGGGTTCTTATACACTGGCAAGAATCTGAAAGAGGGGCACCTCCGAGATGACGCCTAGGGGTTTTTCGTCTCCGTTTCCATGAAACCGCAGAAGTCCCGAGAGCCCGCTGGTCACACAGGCAAGAGCTCGAAAGAGGGGCACCTCCGAGATGACGCCTAGGTTTTTTTTGTCTCCGTGTTCATGAAACCGCAGAAGTTCCAAGCGCAGGCTGGTCACACATCAATGGAGGGCAGTGCATTCTCTACTTATCTGTCCCGACCAGAGTGTTTTAGTCGGCGGCGGTGGGAAGTGGGACCGTCACAGACTATAGTTCTAATCAGGGGTTTTCGAGTCGCTCTCTAGGCGACCCCTTTTCTTTATTTCCGGTGAACGATCCAGCGTACGGGGCAGTCGGGGGAGAACGCACCGTTGCCCTGTCATGCTGCCTGTCGAGTAAATACAGACACACAACACAATTTCGTAGCGGGCTCGACGGCTGGCCGATGAAACCTCAATGGAGGATTTCTTGCATTCTCGTGCTCTCCCGTGTTGACTGGGTACATTAGCCGGTGGCGAATGGAGGCGGGTACCGCCTGCCCTCCCTGCATCCTCAGCGTTTCTTACCAGATCGCATTTCGTACCGCTGTTTCGGTAACTGCTAGGTTACAAATGCCGTCTCAGACTCACAGGTCTAATCAGGGGTGTTCGAGTCGCTTCCCATGCGGCTTTTTTTTCTTTCTTCGGTGGACGATCCAGCGTTCGGGGCAGTCGGGGGAGAACGCACCATTGCGCGTCGTCATTCCGTTTGTCGTTGACTCACCTTAGGGTCGATCGGCGGCTGACTCATTTCTTGCCATGAGCAACGCGAAAAGGGGGGCGGTGAGAATGGAGGCGGCAAACGGAACGTCTCCGTGTTCAGGAGTTTCCGTCTCATATCCATATTGCACCCAGCGAGGTTCTGATAGGGGCGGTACAATTGTAGGATATGTTGAGGGAGTACACCGACTCGTCATTGTGACATGTACCACTGGCCGACGTCGAGCAATCATACCAACTCGGCGAACGTTATGCGAATTGGGGGTCGGGGGTGCACAGAGATAATATACAACGGCAGCTGCGCCATTAGCCATTTGCAACTGCGAGTTCTTTCAAGCCTTCATCTCGCCTTCATCCTCAACGTTATCCCCGCCGACTTCCGTATCCGTCGCTTTGCGTTTCTTTCCCTTGGATGACGGTCCCGCGATGGGCGTGGTCGTGCGAATAGGCTCGTCGGGTTTCGAGTATTTTCTGAGCCGATTCCTTGAGAGCGGACCGTGTCGCCGTCGTCCTCCAAGTTGATTGCGGGGGGGTTTCCCGAGGAAGTTGTTTTGCATTCGTGCGTGGCAAGTAAGTTATGTTGTCCTAACGTTACCACGATTCGCATTTTGGTAGCACCTTTCTTGGAGTCGGGGTTGTCTTCGATATGGGATAGTCTTCCTGTGAAGGACACCAAACCTGATACCGCAGGTAACCGTTTCGCAGGCTCCGGCCACTTCGGTCCCTTTTCCATCAGAGCGCGGACCACAATATGGTCGTTTTGAGTACCGCCACCAACGTATTGCGACAGAGAAAGGACGAAGCTGTTGTTTTCCTTTTCGACAAAGCAGACCATGCCTGCGCCGAAAACGCGCGCAGGAATCTTGCATGCGGCGATAGCCTCCGTCGTATCAGAAGGTATGGGTTTCAACTTGACATATGTCAGCCTAGTGTAGAAGCCGACGGAGCATGGATTCACCTCGTAGATATCGCCCATCAGTTTGAAGTCATCCTCCGCAATCGTTGGGCTAGCTTCATTGACACCCGTGCGATAAGTGACGATCTGCGTCGGTTAGTGAGGAGCATAACAGGCGACAGAGGAAAAGACTCAACGGTCGCGACGATGTCGTATATGCCTGGAGAGGCATCGATTCCGTCGTCTGATTTGAAAAAGCGCAGACTGCAAGGAACCAAGCAAGAATTGTTGACAGCGTTGGTTCCGAACATGAGAGCGTCGAAGATGATTGTGCGTGGTTTCCCATGGACGACGCGTGGATGTTCAAGAAAGGCACGACAGGAGACGGTGCAGGAACCCGAGCGTGCAGATGACATTTTTGGGAAAGCAAGAGACGTGTACTCTCTAGCGAACTTGTCTCTATTTATCACATAGCAGGGAACGGAATGGAGATAGCGTGGTACTACTCAAGGGGTGACGGAAACCCCCTCGCTTTGGAACGCAGACACAGGAGACCTTCGCTGTTATTCACGCGGGGGTAGCGCCGGGTATGTTGGTTCCGCGACGTGAGAGACTGTGTGATCAAAAACGCACTGGGGGAATGTAGTGGTTGCCTCTATGTCAGGCAAACCGGCGGGCCGGACCACATTACAGATCAAAAGACACGGAAAGGATTACGTAACAGATGTATCAATATGAAGTGGGCAGAGTACGACTTGCAAACGAAATGTACATGCGGTCGTGCGGAATCACGTCAAGCGAGCTAACGTGTGCGTAAGGGGTGGGGAAGTGGTACATGACGCGAAGGAGGAATGACACACACATCCGGTGAACGAACTCTCAGAAGACCACTTCCCGGAACACGACGTTCTTCGTCTTGTTGGACTGGTTGCTATCACCGAGAATGCACTTGATCGATGAAAAATGTCTCGCCCTGGACAGTGCGACATAAAGTTGTCCATGTCCAAAAACGGGATGGCGCAAGTCGACAGCGATGTTGTTGAACGTTTGCCCTTGAGCTTTATTGATGGTCATGGCAAACGACAGAGAGATGGGGAACTGAAGACGTTGCAACAGGAATGGGATGTCGGGATCAGCAGAAATCAGTTTCACCTTGGGAATCAGAAACGCTCGTCCCGAAAAAAGCCGCGCCTCAACGACGTGGTGCAGATGCGAGTTACGATTCCTCTTGAACCGTTGCAGACGCCCTTTCGAGGATGCAAATTCCGCAAGATCATGATGGGGCACCCGATCTTGAGTTTGATGTTCGCGAGGGGAAATCCCGAGGGCGTCATTGAATGTAGCAGTTCGGGCGGATAATCCCTACCTTCCAAGACATGGTGATCAGGATTCAAGGCGACATCACACGCCCATAGTTCTTCAGTGTCTCCCGGGAACTGTCCCAATACATGCCCGTTGATCTCGTGCGCTTCCAAGTTGCGCGGCGTGAGAATACAGCGCTCCTCAAAATACGAAGCAGGGTGCAACGTCTCAACGTATGGGTAAGCGTGGGCGATGAGCTGAGGGAGGTCGTCTCCAGGTTGTACGATGTTTTCCGGTAACACCACTTCGTCATCCACATCGTTCAACGCCCCCTTCGCGAGTTCTCTCTGCCACCTTGCGAAGGCGCGATCTTCGGAAGAGTTCCCCACACGCATATTTGACTCTAGCTTGAGTATGTTCGGTACGATATTCGGCCACATATGCGAAGATAGTAGGCTTGCGTGAACAATGTGAGAGCGAGACCCGTGCTTCACGACGGGAAGCGTCTGCAAGAAGTCACCACCCAGAACCGCTGGAATTCCTCCGAAAGGTTCAGCGGAGTCGCGAATGTCTCTGAGGGAGCGGTCGACGGCCTCGAACGCATAGCGATGTTGCGCAGAGCATTCGTCCCAGATGATGAGATTCACGCTTCTCAGGAAGGTAGCAAGTTGAGAAGTTTTCGGGACGGAACACGTTGAGTCGTCGAGCAAGTCGAATGGAATTTTGAACGTCGAGTGTGCAGTTCTCCCTCCTGGTAGTAATTGCGCCGCGATGCCCGAGTAGGCGACACAGAGAACAATGAGACCTCGCGAGCGTAATGCGTGACATAACGTGTTGTAAAGAAATGTTTTGCCGGCGCCAGCAGCCCCAACAACGAAGAAGGTTTTAGGATTTTTTTGTTCGACGGCTTCCATTACGCGGTTGAATGCCACAGTTTGATCACCATTCAACATTGGTAGACATTGAAGAAGGCGCCGAAGTTCTTCGTCGCGATCAAACTGGGCGTGGTCCTGCAGCAAAGAGTTTGACAACAGCGTGTTCCAATCGTTCTGAGGTCCATCCATTCCGACGTCCTTCATAGTTTTGTTGGTTTCCCACAGGAGCTCGTGTTGAAGGAGGTAGAGCCCGTAGTCATATGTGAGTTCTTCCGACGCGTTGGGCAACCTTCCACGTGTCAACCGACGCTGCAAATCGTCACAGAGAAACTGTTTATAGCGTGACCATAGATCCATGGGTTTCGCCGGCATGCAATCGCGGATGATGATTAGAAACATAGTTCGAAGAACTGACCCGGTCTGCAGATTTTTCGCGTCATCCAGACAACGCCGCCAGTGTCCATCGTCGTCGAGTAAGCCACGCGCCAAGCAAGCTTCACGAATAGAGGGATACAGCACCCTATTGTAGGTCCGCAAGTCATCGAAGCATTGCAAGTTCTTGGCGACAGATAACACCAGGCGAGCGTAGAATTTTTCGCCGGCGTTTGGAGGTATGTAGACCAGGCGACCAAAGACAGTCTGCTTCTTCCGTGGAACCCACTCATTCTTCTCGGAATCCCAAGTAAACTTTGTCGGAAAGTCAGCGTAGTGAAGCTGGCGAGCGTAAGGGTAAATCCGGTTTGCTTTGAAAAACGCGGTGAGCTGGGTGTCAGGTGGGCTGCCTTGCAAACTTCCAGCCGAACTACTGCCGTCAGCGCGAAAAACGACCCTTTGTTCGTTCTCCAAGTGGACTTGCAGCGGGTCGACCGGAGGGAATTCCTATGTCCACTTTTAGTTCAACGCAGAGCGAAAAATCAGAGAATCGTACACGGTGGGTCGACCAACCCATTATGCGTGCGTACGCTTCTGATGCACTGACGTAGCGAGCGTCAAGAAACAGTTTTACTTCATCGCGGTTGCTTGCCACAGGTCCATGCTCTGGGTGGATAGACACGGTCGCCCTATCGGGACCCTTATAGACGTACTGTGCGAAGCGTGTCAAAACAAACTGCGAAACGCTCTCTACGCTTACCTTGTAGATGTATTTTATCGCGTTAAACCCGGTTGTGCACTCAACGTTGATATGAGCCCTGTACCTCATCAACAGATATGGAGAGTACGAAACCACGCTTCGGTTGTCAACGGGTGCGTGCCGAACCATGTAAACTTTCCCCGTTTGTCGTCTTCTAGTCTTCACGTACGAATGCCCGGAAAGTTCTGTCTCCTTTTGAAACGGTTTGGGGAAACCCTTCGAGCACTCCTTTTTGTCATTCAAGCAAGGGGAATACTTCCCGAGTCCACACGGCCCATGGACCATGTGAGTTTTCACCAGTTCGTGAAGGACGGGTTGGCTCTCCTCGTCAGGAAACTCGGTTGACAGGAAGGCGTCGACACGTTCTGGGGTAGATAGACGGGCAGACGAATGGAGGAAGACAATCAAGTGAATGTGGGGCAGACCGCGCTTTTGATACTCCACGGTGTAGACGTAGCCGACGGCCTCGCCGAAGATGTTCCGTTTCATGATGTCGTGGAGCAAAGACGAAAATTTGAGGGTAAACACGCGCGCAACGATGTCTGGTCTGTCGCCGACTGTTTGACCAGGCAGCAAACTGTCGGTGACCTCTTGCCACGTGGGATTCGCCGTGAATGTGATGAAAAGATCCGATCCCTTGAAAATTTGCAACAAAGCCAGCGCGTTTTGAAGGTTTTTCTGCATGAATCGAGGACCAGACGTAAAGCTGGACGGCAAGATGACCCTACGTCCAATTGCGGAAGGATCGAGACCTTCACGAAGAGCGTCAACCAGACCAGAATACAATTCTGCTCGTAAGGTGGCTTGGTTGAACCTGATCCAGTCGAGGCGAGCATGTTCTGCTGCAGCCCACATGTCGACGATCCATTCTTGAAACAATAGCCCAGCGCGAAACAGTGATCGCTTTCAACGGCGATAGGGCGAATGTGGAGACGGTGCTTGAGGAAATCACAAAAAGAAAGTTGGGTACGTTTCCGACGCTTCTGCGATGGGGGGAAAGTATATTGCATGTCACGGGACCATCCTAACTGGCCAGTGGGAGATAGCAGGGGGAAATGCAGCGTAACGTAGGCGGGGTGAATCTCTGTAATGCGCATGAGCGGCCCCCCTTTAGGGCGAACAATCACTTCCCTCGCATTGACGAACGTCTCCACGTCACCGGGGACAATTGCAGCCAACTCAAGGTTTCCGGAAGGGGCGTTGTATCGCCGACGGTCAGTCGCGCGCAAGAAGTCAAGTTTCAAATAGTATTCCGGCAAAACCGTCGACGTCGAAAGCTCCTGTGCTTGCTTGTATACCTCAACGAAAGGATGGTATGATAATATGACATCTTGCAAAAGAGACATTGTCGCCGGTCGCGTTACACGATTGTTATCGTTGCGGCGCTCAAGAGCGTCGGCAGGGTCGTAAATGTACAGCTGACTGTACAACGGCGCCCGGTTTTCTTCCGGTGAGAGAGGCCCGATCTGATGGAAGACCTCGCCTTGAATCTTATAGGAAGGTGGACCGCGCCCATCGAACATTGTGCCATCCAGTCGGCCGGATCCGCCTGTGGAGGTAAAGGCAAACGCTTTGTTGTAGCGGCGGAGATGAAGACGAAATTCTTTCGCCTGTGTGCTGTCGCTTGAGTACAATTCGTACAACACGTCCGGAAGGCGGGTAACGAAATCTATCTGAACCTTTCCTCGCAGACAACATGACCCATATTGAGGATTGGAAATCGGAGATCCCACTCGGCGCTCTGCGACCCAATGAAGCGCGCAACAAAACCGGCACTCTGAATCCATCCTCCCCAAATAATGCGCATCAATTTCCTGTGTGAAGCAGCAGTAGCGAGGCTCAGTCGGAGAGAATCAAGAACATGCACGTAGGACAAACCTCATCAAACCGGACACCCTCGGCACGCATCAACCCCGAGACACCTCGCTCTTGACCCATCTGCAACGCAAAACCAGCTGGAGATGGCCCTTCCACGGCGCTCGTCGAAAGCTCCTCGGGTCCGTCTTGCCCCGACGTCTCTACACCGCTGACGTCTTGCTCAGGGGCAGACGGTTCACACACATCCATCGGTGCACGCGCAACAGACTGGAAAAAGCGTTGAGCCGAAGAAAAGGATGTCGACACATTGAAGGAGTGCAGGACAGGGACATACTTCCAAATTTGCAGGCACACTTACGTCCACCTCGACCGAAGACGAACGCGTTCCACTTGAGCGGGAACAATGTGCCAGCTTGTTCGCGATCAGACAAAGACCAAAAAGGTTCAAAAGAAGACGTACCTTTTGCAAACCCTCACGTCGCCGTCTTCTTTGTTGTCCAATCGACCTAGCAGACGGCATGTCAACGTAGCTTGAACGTAAGAAAAGGGGCTTCAGAACCACACGGCTAGGGGACAGGAGCACAGAAATGCACGTGACCTTAAATGTCGGAAATACCGGCGAACGACGCAGTCCATCGCACAGGGGGGGTAAATTGCATAACCTGCACAACGCAAGAGAGGCTAATCCCACGTGACCCCGAACACTTCGCGAGATCCACCGTTGCCGAGCATGGCAGTGCAAACCCAGCGTGAGAGAAGACCAAGGGCGTAGGTGTACGACGGTTACAACAGCCAGTTAACACGTGAAACGAAAGAGCCATCAGTGAGGTCCAACGCAGCCAGCAAAAGTATCACGGTCAGGTGAGGGCATGTGATCGTTTGGGAAACCGCTTCAAGGGCCTACTCCGAAGTGGCTGATTTGATGCCCGCCAAAGCACACTGTCGCTTCGTATGAGACTACGCGTACCCAAAAAGAAAACCGTTGCGAGAAAAAGTACCAAAGCACATTTAAAGTGTTTAAAATAAAGATTTTCACACGGGAATCGAGGCAGCAAGCGAGCGAGAAAACAGGTTCGAAGCCCGACAACTCCGTGACAAAGCGATGCGTCATTATTATATAGATTAGGTATAGAAGGAGTCCATGCTTGAGAGGTGTGAAAGGGAAACAGGGCAAAGAGAACGGGCGAAAGCGCGAAGCGCTTCTCGATCGAGAATGAGGGTCTCTGCTGCCGAGGCGAGGTCGCGACACCCGACCTGTTAGGAATCAATGACGCGGCGAGTGAGACTCGGTACCCCTTTGTTAGGAAGAGATGGAGATGGGGGGCTTACCAGGCGAGGCGCCAAGGTAAAAGACCCGGTATTTCAGACCAGTTGAAAGGAGGGCGGGCAGGTGGCGGCACAAAGGAATGAGCACGTGCCGCTTGCCCGTACTCAAAGACGAGGCTCTAAAGCACCGCTCATGCCTCGCTACGCCTCAGACCCGCGAAAGGTGTGTGTGGGAAAGCACACGTGATTAAGAGCCTTTCGCACTTGGACCGAATGTGGAGGACTCGATGGAGATAGAAGTAAAAGAAGTGAAAGAAATCGTTGATGCCTAGAAGGCTGACGTATACGCCGGCGAGTCCTTTCAGCCTGCGGCATATGGACTCACATAAGATACTATATCCTGCCCGAGAGAATAGATGCCGCCTAGTCGCCGGGTCAATATTATCTTGTCCCAAGAGCGATATCTTGCTGTAGGAATGAACCGTGGATTCCCTAAGTCAAACAACTTGAAAGTCCACTTAGTGAGGTAGACTCAGGTAGTAGTTTCTAGAGAGGGTTTTCTCGGACGTCGACCTTTTGTAGGCCCTAAGCGACTAGGAATTGGTAGCTGATTACAAAATTTGACCAGTTCACATCCAGTCCTGACGCGGCCTAACGCTTGGGGGACTCGTAAAAGACAGAAGCGTACAAAGTCCAGACTCCCTTCCGCATTGAGTCATAGCGATTGACCGAGTCATACAGTATGTGAAGTCAACATGTTGGGTCGTGTATGAGAGTGTATGAGAAAAGAATAGAAACGTAACACTTAATCGCGTGTGCTTTCAAGTTCCCACACATCTCGTCGGTGGTTACATGATTCTGTCAGTTTAGAGACTTGATATGAAGACCCATCCAAGTTCCATTCTGCCCCTCTCTCATGGGTAACATGACGTGACTCGGCCTGCGATAAATCTTCGTCTTCTCGTTTTGAGGAGGAAGCGAAATTTCGAAATTCTCCAGCAGCGCCAAAATGATGATTTGCATCTCAAGGACCCTGCAAATAACGTCAACTATCGACTGATAGCACCATGTGCAAGGGTCAATACTTACGCAAATTGCCAGCCGATGCACCCACGAGTGCCCGTCGCTAGATAGCTCACCCATCAGAACACGCCTGATAGGGCCACTCTTTCAACTACGTACAGAAGCTCATCCTGAAGCAGGTCGTCAGTCAAGTACGGTTGAGATGAACCCATACTCACAAACTGCCAAAGACCCCGATGTTGGACGACGCTTCCTTGAATCCTCTCAGTGGGTCTAGGAACCGCTCTGGATTCCACTCGTTCGCATCTTCGCCCCACACATCTGGCAGCCTATATTCCCGTTCAGCTACCAGTCCACCCGACGCGATATCAGACTCGCCGATTGTAGACTGCTAGAGAAATATCGATTGGCGTCCCCTTCTGAATGGGAATCGACGTGATTTGTTGTCCCGACTTGGTTGTGATTGGGAAAGCTAACGGGAGTATATCGTCCCGACTCGCTATCCTGGCAGTGTACCAGATGATGGGATCGAGCCTCATGGACTCCTACGCATCGTCAGAGGTAATACGGACACATAAATAGGTAAAGTCGACCACCACCTTCAGTGTAGCCAGAGTGTATGCCATACTGTCGAGATCCGCGATGGTCAACTCTCCGGCGGCTCTGGCACGGACAAGTGCGATCTCTTCTCGGATGCGCACCTGTGCCTCGGGATGTTTCGCAATTGCGTGGAAGTACCACGTCAGGGCTTTGGCGGTGGTTTCATGGCCAGCAGAGAGGAACGTACTGTTGTCGGCACACCAGTAAGCAACATACAATGTGGCCATCGAGTGACGCACGCGATCTGGTCGACCATTTCATCATCGGTCATCTTGTTCTTGGGGTTGGAAGATCCGTTCGCACGCAGAAGAATGCTCATGATGTCGTTTCCATCTCCTTTATCCGTGCTCTGCTTGATCAGTCCCCTAGAGAATACACGGACATTGTCCAGCCAGGAGCGCCATCCGCGATACTCGCGCGTGGGTATGTAGCGGACATATTCAAGCAGTGGTCTCGGGATATATTTCCATGTCCCCTTGAAGACGAGGTCGTACCAAGAAGGGTAGAGCAAGGAGTCGACGCTATTGATTAGCGACATGTGTCATCCTGAGTCGTGAGGGTAGATGAAATATCTTGGCCTTACAACTCTTTATCATTTCGAAGCACCAGGGGGTTCGCTAAGTCATCAAGCGACCCGAACTGGAAGTCGAAGCCGGCTTTGGATTGGCGGTCAGTATGCGACTCTACAGCAAGAGAAAACGGGGAAACCTTCTCCAATAATGTCGAGTGACGCGCGTGAGAACCACCCCACCACTGTTCACGAGTGGCTGGCCAGACGGGTCGGCAGCGATTACTTCTTTCCACTTTTGAACAAGCTACATGCGATCAAATTGTGACGCATCCCACGAGTAGATTGCCAAACGTCAAACCTTTGACGCGGTCCTATAGAACAATGGAAGGAAGGATTGTATCTGATGAGTGGCGAACGCCGGGCTCATGATCTTCCGCTAACGGTGATGAGCCTGGCCTGTGGTACAGTTTTGTCCGAGTCTATGAGTTGTGATTGAAAACCATTCAAAGGAGTACAAACCCTGGGCGGCAACTAATCCGTTTCCGGCCGCCAACCTAGCAAACTGAGCCCTGTCTATCGTCTTGGGGTAACGATATCCAGCAGAGTGTAGGATGTGTTTCGACGCCTTTGGGTCCGCCACCATTAAGCGATCTGTCTGTGACCCTGTTCAGTAATAAATTGGCGAAAGGTTACCGAGCATCAGGCACTCACACCAAGGCATCCAGTCCGACGCCACGCACTGCCATATTCGCGCATCCACTTGAACTCGCAATCTCCTGCCTCATTCTGGTATCGAATGTCGGCCTCGTTACCTACGAACCATCAAATTGGTCTGATGTCTACGTGGCGAAGAATTCGGGCACGATACCCAACCAAAATGAAGATGAAGCTGGTCCTCTGATGTCCCTGAGAGATCCGCTACGACGACGAGAGTATAGAAAAGCAACGAGAGAAAACCCCGCTGAGAGCGTAAACAGAATCGCAGTGAGGTCGGTCATTGATGGGTCTTGTGTCGTTCTTTCTTGTTTACTGTCATTTTAAGAGAAAAACCTCGAGAAGTCCGCCAGGATCCGACCGTAGGACCCGCGGCTCTTTGCCTCAGACTGGTTTCCTTTTTAGAAGTCGTTGTTCAGCCTCAGCACGTCACCTCTAGCTCAAACGCGCGTCCCTCGTCGCACCTCCCTAGCAACACGATTTCCCCCACCCCCAGAGATAGGTGATATGTTCCTCGATGCCCGTGGTTTTTGGATCAAAGGAGCCAGCTCACGTCCGTTCCAAAATGAAGCAGCTTCTATTTCTGGACACCGGCAGGAAGCAGATTAATGTGCAGTCGCACGTGGACCAAATATGTAAGGTCCGCTGGTGATAGAAGCTTGAGAAGTGAAGGAGATCGCCAATGTTAAAAGATAACGCAAACACTGCCGGGTTCCCCCCATAGGGAGTCATTAGGGACCCAGATAAGATATCCCACCCAAGGGAATAGATGCCGCCTCGTCAGGTAAATCGTCCCATGAGCGGTGTCTTGCCGTATAGATGAACCCTGAGTCGGATATGTGTCCGTGAGTTCCCTCATTCGAAAAAAGTCCAGCTAGTGAGGGAGTAGTTTCCAGCGCGTAACGCATCGAGTGTGACATAAAAGTAAGGTTTTCTCGGACGTCAACGCTTTTGTAGGCCATAGTAAGCGCGGCTGGTAGCTTCTTGGGTAGCTTGTTACAAAATCTGGTTGATATCCAGTCTTGACTACTGGTAGCTTGACTGACCGACCTAGTGCTACTGATGTAATTCGGCCCGACGCTGCCGTGATTGCTCTCCCCAACTTGACCAGTCTCTGAGCGTCTGAGCGAGACACCCAAAGACCTGCGCTCTCATGCAGCGTGCCATCCTACGACCACTTCGGCATCCCCTTTGCACTCAACGAAGCGCATATATATTGCGATCCTATGTTTCCGCACCCGTACCAAAACCGACCCCTGGCCCAACCAATCCGTACCAGCACGAAAAGGTACCACCGCCAGAACAGTCGTGGCTCACGCGCAAGCTGAAGCAATCACCGACGGGAATGAGAGTGTTTCTCAAGGTCTTTGGCGCGCTTGGATATGGCAGCTCGCGCCAGGTCGCAGCCCGGCGCGCGCTGGCACTATATGAACAGCTGTGTGCTGGTCGTGCGGAGGAGGACCGCGATTTTTGGGCCCAAGGCGCGTCGCCCTTTCCCATGAGTGAATGACACGATTTTCTAATTCTTGGAACAACAGAGTGTCATCTTCCTCCAACGTTCCAGTCATGGTTCATGGTGACGAACCTCCACATATGGATGCTCACGACACGTCTACGCGCGCTCCCCGCGCCACATGCCCAGGCGCACATCCAGGGGCTCATCGACCACTTCTTCCTTGACGTCGAAGACCGCATCCGCCAGGTTCTCCAGCCACAATCCCAAGCACCAGGGCAAACACCTGCATCTGCCGCTGAACCCACCACGGCACCCTCACGCCCAACGACTTTCTACGGCGCTTCCCCCACCCCCAACACGCCACACGGCGGCGCCTCCGCCGCCCAGAAGCGCGGCCGCGCGCCTGAAGCGCTCGTCACGAAGCAGATGAAAATTTTCCGTGAGCAGTGGGCCGGGCTCGGCGTCGCGCTGGACCTGGCGCTGGCGCAGAGCTCCGACGCCGAGCTGGCCGCCGCAATGTGGCGCAATCTGCTTGGCGCGCGCGGTGCGCAGGGCCTTGCTCTCGCGCTTGCGCCGACGTCGCCCGTGCCGGAGTTCCGGCGCGCGGTGAACCCAGGCGGCGCGGTGGCACGGTTGAGCGAGGCGGCGCGGGTGCGCGAGGAGACGCGCGACGACGGCTCTGGAGTGCATGATTTCGGCCCTGAGGAGCGCGACGCGTACGTACAGTTCCCCGAGACGATGCTCGTGCTCACGGCGTATGTCCGCGCGGAGATCGCGCGGCTTGCGGCGATCCCCGATGAGAAGATTATGGGCCCCAGCGGGGCGCTGGGGCGGGAGGCGGAAGGCGTGGCGGCGCTGCGCTTTGGAAAAATCGCAAGTGCGAAAGCGCTTTTGGATGATCTGTTAGAGGATTCGTGAAGTAGTTGTGCGGGGGGTAAAATATACGTATTTTTCGTACAAGACATGCCGTATCTAATGACACCACTCAACCGCATTACTCGAATTATCAATGCAGAAATATGGTGACCACCCAAGAAAGCCGGTACACCGAGCTGCATAAATGCGTGCTGCAGGCTTCATGTGTGTCCCGTTCCTATCAATGCCATGATCCTCGTATCAAAACCCTCAGAACGTATTGGCATCTCAGGGTTGTGGAACGGGTTCTTCATCACTGCGTCCGCGTAAGCTTCATACACCTTCTGAAGCACGGTGTTCGCAGAGGGTTCAGCAAGAGATGTGAGCAGGACAAATTTTGTGCCTGCGTGATGCATTCTTAGACTGTCCGTAGGAAGAGAATGACGAGGCGCACCCGTAGCGGTAAGGGAGATGTTCATCTTGAAAGTTTCTGCCTCGATGACATGTGCGCCAGAGCTCGTGCCGATCGGTGATAGTCGGCTCGTGATGGCGTGGATGCCGTGTAGCGTGCCCGCAAGGACAAGATATTCGTTGGAGGTCATTTGTGTGAGACCATCTAGTACTGTGAATGAGCTGACAGGTGCGATATTGCCTCCACTTACCGGCAAAGTTGCGTTGATAGACAAGACCGCCAGCTTTATTTATCACCTGCTCATAAAGTCAAATTTTGGGCGGTGTGCACGAAAGAAAAGAAGAGACGTACCCACAGGCCAAAGATGGCCATGGCAAATATGGCAAATAGAGAAATTGTAATCGACGAGTTGGTTGGCCTTCACGATAAGCAGGGCGAGTAGAGGGGTAAATTTCGAATCCCCTCATAACGAGGTTCGATGGCGTAGTTGGTTATCGCATCTGTCTAACACACAGAAGGTCCCCGGTTCGAACCCGGGTCGAACCATTTTTCTTTGAGATTATATAATAAACGATGATCACGACTCTGTCGTCGTTTTCTTTTCTCGCCAGAGGCGGTGAAGTTTCGGCTCAGAACACTCTGGCCAACATGTTTCGGTGGTTGTTCATTTGGTCTTTTCTCACCCTCTCACTTGCCGCCTCCTTACTTGGCGAGCGTGCATTGCCTGCATTATCCTCTTCAGCCCTATCGGACTTGGCAAACACGCGGGACTCTTCGAAGAACCTCGACGCCTCTGATCCTCACTCTCACCTACAAAATATTCTCATTCCTAGACCTCGTGCGCAGATTTGTCCACGGGTGCGAATTTGTAGACTCATGTATCAAATAGCCGATACCGAAAACAGCACGCTTGTCCGCAATTACATCGTTTCCACTCTCCGTAACCTCAAATGGCACATAGAGGAGGACAGCTTCATAGGGTCAACACCCTATGGTCTAAAGAACTTCACGAACGTCATCGCGACCAAAGACCCAGAGGCGCCGAGACGCGTCGTGTTGTCGGCGCACTTTGATAGCAAGTATTTCCCGTCCTATCCCCAGAATCAGGTGCGCCAGAGTGCTGTTTTGTCGTGTGTTCCTACCCATCACCAGCCGACCACCGTAGTAGTTCGTTGGCGCGACTGATTCTGCCGCGTCGTGTGCCATGATGCTCGACATCGCGGAGACCCTCAACCCCCTCCTCGATGCCCGCGCGAAACGCATTGAAGAAGGAGATCTGGATCCAGACGAAGACGAAGACGCGGCCGAGACGACGCTGCAACTGATATTCTTCGACGGCGAAGAAGCCTTCAGGGTGTGGTCGGACATCGACTCGATATACGGCGCACGGTTCACCCCTCTTTCTCCCCCTTTTCTCCTGACATCGTCCACTCACACACGCCCACTCACAGCCACCTCGCCGAAACCTGGGCAGCGGCCTACCTCCCCCCGCACCCAAAGCGCCGTCTTCTCTCGCCCTCGACGCCGACCACGCAGCTCTCCACCATCGAGCACCTCGTCCTGCTCGACCTGCTCGGCGCCGCGCACCCGCTCGTGCGCTCCTACTTCCCCGACACCGCCTGGCTCTTCGACGCGCTCGTCGACGCGGAGACCCGCCTGCGCACAGCGGGGATCCTCGACGCGGCTGCGCTCGGCAGGAGTTTCTTCCGCCCGCGCAGCGCGACTGACAACAGTCTCGGGTACATGGGCGACGACCACCTTCCGTTCCTGCGCCGCGGCGTGAGCGTGTTGCACGTCATCGCAGAGCCGTTCCCGTCCGTGTGGCACACCCTCGGCGTGCGTACATTTACCTCCTCTGTTTCTTCCGTCTTGTTGCTGATGGCCGTGGTCAGGATGACGCGACGGTGCTCGATCTCCCGACTCTGCGCGCGTGGAACCTCATCTTCCGCGTATTTTTCGCGGAGTATCTCGGGCTGCGACCCGAGTCCTCGAAGCGCGATGAGCCGTCGCCCTCGGAGCGCCACGCCCCGCCAGTAAAAAAATCGGACTCGGAGCTGGTGCGTTCCTGTGTTTTCCCCGTCCTGCACCATAAGAAGAGTTTCTGACGTGGGGCTTTTGCAGTAGCTATTATAGACTCGTGACATTGTTTTTATTCTCGAACTACAGAATACGGACTGTGACAGCTAGCTATCCATATAGTGCTCAATATCAGAACGCCTGGTCTTGGTGCGGTCTAGTCATAGCTACGACAGAAGTACCGGGTTTTGGGACTCTCGTCCGTAGGCCGGGCCGGACAGAAGCAAGTGTTTGTTTCTTCACCTAAGCCCGCTTTCCGTTTCCGTCCGCCATTGTATCAAATTTCTCTGTCAGACCGGTACTAACAAACTCGATTTGATACATATTCCCCCAACTATTAGATTCTCTGTTTGGAATGCAAACTTCCACATCAGGCATCGGGCAGCTCACCAAGGCGCTTGAGACAGTCAAGGACGACCCCAAGTGCGATCAGCGCAAAGCTCTCGATGTACTCCCTGTCCCGATGGTGCTGCGCCCACACCCACGTCGCCCACGCGCTCCGCAAGCGCTCCTTCAGCCGTTTCTCCGACTCCTCGATCCCAGTTGCAGCCGCCGCGGGCGAGCCCCCTCCGTCGCCTAGGACGATGTGCGCACGTATATCGCGCACCAGCGTCTCGGACTGCAGCCTCATGCGCTGCGCGCGATCCGAGCGCCACCGCGGCTGCGTGCAGTTCGCGAGGATCGTGCCCAGCACGACCTCCTCCTCTGTCAGACGCACGTCCGGCGCCTCGACGAGCGTATGGGTCGCGCAGATGCATCGCATCTCGCGTGTGTAGCGCGCGTGCAGCCTCTCCGCGTGTGCGTTCTCGGGTCCCGGCGCTTGGGGCGGAGGCGGTGGTTTTCGGCTCGGTGATCCCGATCCAGTGGCCCCATTCAAGTCAAAGGTGAAGCCTACAAGCGCGTACCGCACGAGCGGCTTGAGGGCACGCGAGATCGCGTCGTCGAGCGGCGCGACGTCCCCCGGGGGCGTGACGGGAAATCCCCGGAGGGGCTCGGTCGGGTCGTACAGGTCGATTTTACGGAACAGCTCCCCGAGCGCACGGTCCGACACGTAATAGTCGAGGTCGCGCGCGCCGGTCACTTCGGCCTTGTGCCAGTCCGGCTTGAACCTAATCAGCGTTTTGGGGAGGTTTCCCCGGAGGTCCACCCGTTTCCCGTTCTTTGCATAATCGACTGCCTTGCTGCACAGCTCTGCGAGCTTCATGCACCGGTCATCGAATACACCGTCCTGTGGGCAGATGAGGATACAGCGCTCTGTGGAGGGGGGTGCAGCTGCGCACCTTGGATTGATCCGCAATGATAATGTGTCGGTCTGCCAGCAGGCCCTATCAGTCACATGGCGGTGTCAGATTTAGATGGGCATTGTCATATACTGAGACGTACCATAACGTCAGAACTGATGAATTCGACAATGAAGTCACAAATATCCTCGACAGTTGCGTCGCCTCGTCGCTCATTTAGTGTCCAGATTTCTCCCGGGGGATATTCTGCTGGTGGAAAAATAAGGGAAGGAAGTAAGTCCGGATTGTCGTAGTAGATGTCGAACGTGTCGCTGGCATCAATCTGTGAATGAACCCAACTTCTAAGGACAAATCACCTACCCGTCCAAGTCGCCGCCAGCGAGGCACGATGCCAACGAACGGTCACCTGACAGCATGTACCAATTAAAGGCAGGACGAGGGTTACCCCTGACAATGCCTACCAATGACGGGCAGTACAACGACATTCTTCAATCCACTAAAAAAGCAGATCTTGTCGTCAGGAGGTTTTCCCACCGCATAGACGCGTTGTACTATGATAATGAGTATCGCAGACACCTAGAAAGACGATGTGCATACGTACTATCGCCAGGATGAATCACTGGGCTCCTTGAAATAAGACACGCGCCTTTCAAATATTCAGGTTCTTTGTCCGTAGACTCTTGTACACAGACTGTCATTGCTATGAGCGGAGCGGCACATGACGTGTCCGCGACGAATCATACCGTAAATCTGTTTCTCTCTTAGTGTGAATACTTTGTCTGGTCGTGCGCCTTCATTTATATACGCACGTCCTTCGTCCGCAACGCCGACTAACTGGTAGCTGCGCGGAACCGGGATTCGCGCCTTGAACTTCATCTCTCGAAGCGAGTGATTCATTGAGTCGCGAACCAAGCGTCCGAGGAAGGCGCTGCGAATGGCTTCCTTGTCGAGATGGTCCCTAAAGTCGAGTCCAAGCTTCATAAGCTGTTCAAGGACGAACGGCAGGTGGAATTTGAGACCGAGGGTCTGGCTCCTGAGTAGGCCCGCGAATATTTTGAGCGAATCCTTAGCAAGATATATGCGCGCTTTCGCGTCTTCCTGAAGATCCACAAAGGCCTTCTTCTTGACTCCAAGATCCTCCAGCGCCATCACCGCGGGCCTAGAGAATCGAACGACCCCGAGAGTTAGCGTATGCGCATAGGACACAAAAACCACAAACCTATTCAGGTGGACCGAGTTTGGGTAATCAAACGAACGTGCGATCTCAAACTCAGCCTCTGAGACATTGGGCACCGGAAACTTGCGCTGGGACTTGCGCAAGCGCATCTTGATACCTTTGAGCCTACTGTCGACAACGACAACACCTTTGTAGCCGAGGAACCGAAACTGGTACGCAGATGGTCTGACTCGTTTATCCTCGAACTGGTATGCAGACGACTTGTCCTGTTTATCCCCGATGATTTTGCGGCTACGACACTTTTCTTCCCAAATCATGACCGCCAATTCCAGAGAGATCGTGCCCACGCCATCTGTATGAGGGCCCAGGTCGTCTTGCTCTTCCCATTGGCCGCGCCGAAGCTTCACACTAGGATCCGTCGCGGTAAACGCTTGTGCGATCCTCGCTGCCCACTTGCTAGGCGTCCGAAGCAGGTCCGAAAAGTCGCCGAGTGATGCCCGAATCGTCCTTGCGTTGACGTATCCTTCGACGGGATCGCGGAACGGTGAGACGAACCATACGGCGTGCTCACGAAGCGAGCTCGTTGAGTACGCGAGGAACTCGAACTTGCGTCCGGCAACTTCGAAGCCTTCGCGTAGGATCTTGCCAACTCGTCGTTGTAAAAACCAGGTCGCATCTACGTCCCCATCCCAACGGTATGGGAGGTGGTCCTCATCGCGGAACTCGACGCGCACAAAACGCTCGACCAGTGTAGAATCATGATCCTGGTAGCGGCGGACGACGCGGTTTGACTGTGTCTTGAAGGGGCCCTCAAGAAGAATACGGGAGGGAGTGATGACTACATGATGGCACAGTATTTGCCCCTGCACGAGCTCAACTGGATCGATGATGGGGTTCTCTGCGCGAAATCGAGCAAGGCAAGCGCCGGGTGTTTCGCCAGCGTCACGTGATCCGAGGACGCTGGAAAATAGGCGAAAAAACTCGCTCGCCTCGAACTTATATTGGCGAATGACATCTTTGATGTGATTTCGGAGACTAACGAGTAAGTCGTCAGTATTTAAAAGGCCGCCACGTAGATATGCCTCGATCTGAAAGGCGCATTTCCACTCCATTTTCTTGATCCAGTCCAAGACGTTGTCCATGACGTCTTGCCGGAAAAACTGCTTGGAAGAGGAATCCACACGATAGACCCGTCTAGGCACAGGTTGACACTGCACTTCCTTGCATATCTCTTCAAATTTACGAAGGTCGTCTCCTCCTGTGAGGACGACACGTAGCTGGAACGCGTACGGAGCAACGAGGGCGTGAGCATCGTCGAGCGACGATATAGGATCGCGCGTTTTGCGTCTGCCTCTGCGCTGAATACCTTCAGGGACGCGGTTGTTATAGCTCTCCAGCTCAAAGCTAGGAGGTACGCGCAGGTCGAAAATGATGGCTGTCATTTAAGATCTACCATAAGTGAGGAGAGGCACCAATGCTGGAGACGCTTACATGGCCCATGTTCGGCATCAAAGCCAGTGCCCAGTTTTCGGATACTCGAGAACTTGACAAGGACTCGATAATTAATTTCTTCAGTTTCCCGTTGTCCTATCTGAAGTTTTGGAGATGTGAATTGTATCCGCGCTACATAAGGGACGACACTCACATCAATGCAAATGAGACGACGTTCATATACAATGTTGATATATGCTGCGCTTTGGCTGACGAATTCGCGTTCATGCTCAATAGAAAATATTCTCCCATGATTTGGGCGAGAGTTTGACTCCGGTTGTGTGTACCACACGCCGAACTGAACTTTTGCAATTCGCAGACGAACCTGTCTTGCCTTATCTTCAATTTTCTGACGTTCCTTTTCTTGGTTGGGGTCGACATAGAGCGCTTTTTCGAGTTTGTATTCGACGTCTGGTGGGACCTCGCGGTGGGTTTTGAAAAGGCGGAGTGCGCGACTTGAGTTCCCAACGACGATAGTATTTTTTGGAGATTCAAAAATCCATCGGAACAGACGCCCCCCGACTCCGGAAGAGACACGAAGGAGAGCAGTTCCGTTGTGGATGCGGCCAGCGGGACTCTCGCCAGGGACTATCTCGAAGTAGGGTTTTCTGCCTTTGTTTTTTCGGTCATTTGGATCATAAAGCTCGGGGCCATGGAGGACCCGTGCCACGGCTTCGTAGATTTCGCAGATGTCCGCGTCAAAATCAATGCCTTTGAGCTCTATTTCCATATCTTGGGTAGGTGCACGAAATATCGATGAAAGGGTACGACTGTCGGAAAATGAGGATGGACGATTGTTGATACTAATGCGCTAGGAATAAGTAGAGAGAGCGCAGCCATTCGGAATGTGCAGCCCATAGGTCTTATACGGTGTGAAGACTGCCTAGGCCATTTGGTATCGTGGCCGGCACGGACTGGAGTGATGGCACCAAGGGGGGTAACAGTCCGACTCGTTCCGATCGATGTGAAGTGCTGGTGAGAAGCCGCAGCCGCAGCCTTGTGTCCCGCTGCCAGTGGTATCTTGCGCCTGATGTACTGATCTCCCCAAGTGAATTGATCTCCCCAATGCTTCGGTCGTGTCCCTTGGAAGAGCCGAGGCCAAACGAACGCAATCGAAATTATTTGGCGCGGCGAGGTTATCGTTAATGATATAGTATCGTGTTTCTTGCTCCGGCCATCGTTGGATGATATCGCCGCGAGACCGCTAGCTGCGGCCCGGCGATGATTCGCATGTTCCGGGCCCAGTCTCCACGTCGACTACTGTATGCGGATTCTATCGAAGCATTGCACGCCTTATACGCGGACCAGAAACGTGTCGCCCTATCCTCATGACTCATTAACCTCACATTTCTGCTGCACCTTTTCCCCTTTGGTCTTTGAAGTTGAATGTCTGGTACCCAGTCCTCTGCGGCCGGGAACTGCCTCTGAGAGAAGTTGGCCCTCTTACTCTATGAGGTATCCAGCTCGTACTCATTTCCCCGGTGTATCTCATTTACCTCTCCGTCACAATCCGTCACAATTCAAACCTCAGTACAAACACCTGGCAGTGCGATCCATCGTATACCTAAACTGCCATCCGCTGCGTTTCAGTTGAATCAGTCAACTGGACGTCATTTCCGCGGATGTTCCTAGGCTGCGCATGTGTACAGACGCCGATACATGCCCTCTATTTCTCCTAGAGGCACTCCGCAGCATATCTCCCATAATCCAAGAGACTAGCGCTCGATGTCCAATTTTGGCTCTGCCACCACTCACCTCCTGGCCGTGCTTTTGCGCCGTTAGAGATCGGCTGTCTACGTTCTTACGTGCGTGGCAGTGCGCATGCGCTACACAAGTGCGAAGGGTCCCTCAGCGTTACTGGCATACTGCGGAACATATCGCCCCTTCAGAATTCTTCCGGGTAGACTACTGTGGTCAAAAGAAGTTTGCTGCGGGGGGCAACTCATGACTCAACCTTTCCGAACTCGCTGATTCCCGCCTCGGTAATCCTCGACCATCCCATTGTGTTCACATCCGTCCCCACTTTTCGTAGTTGTCGTAGCTCCCAAAATCGTACCTTATTTCCCCTCGCTCGCTTGCTCAGTTTTTCTTTACTTTTCAAGAGCTCTCGTGGTTTGCTTCCCTCATGAACCTACGCGGGCGTTGCCCACAGACGTATGGATGAAGGACATGTATTGCCGCTGCGATTGAATCTGAAGCATCTCGTCTGCTCTCTCTGAAGCACTACGAAGCACCACGCGTGCACCTCCGGTCCTGGAAGTGACATGTCCCAATATCCGCCCGTGGCGGTAGACCTTGTGGACACACCGAGGCGCGTACTGTGACACATCAGGCGAGCGGGTGCATGTTGACTTTTTTTCTCCCATAGGCCCAGCTCTCAGGAATTGTGCCACCATCGCTATGAGATCTGACCCTCATCACCAATAGCGAACTTGAAATGTATCATCCAATAGAGGAGAGCGGCTCAAGGACACCACTTATCTTCTAATCCACCCAGCAGAGCTTCCACATCATTCACAGCCATGCGGTCTGACTAACTTAACACCCCCAGATCAGTGCGCCTTCCATTTCGCTCTAGCGCATCATCGCATCATTCGTGCGTGCATCTTGTTCTTCTCATACGATCTACCATTTGTTACTGAGAGGTGTTATTCCATCGGCCGATGTAGAATGAAGCCGAGTTGATGTACAATCGCTAAGCGAAGACGTTCACTGTTGCATACTGTGCTCGCATACTGCTTGATCATTTTCACTCGCCAAAGAAATTCCCGCTCTCGTCTGCGTCGCTTCCGTAATCTCGCGATCTCCAGCTCTTCTCTTCCTTTTGCGCTTCCACTCAGGAGTCAGGCTCCCACTGCGGCTTATTCAATCCCCGGTATTGTACAGGTTATAGTGAGTGTTAAGCGCCAGAAACCGCTGCGTGGGCCTCCGTGCTGCACGAGATGTTGTAGGTGTGTCCGCTTTGGTCGCGCACGCGATTGCGGCGCGGCAGGCTCAGTAGTGGAAACGGTGGGTTCACTCGATCACGTCATATGTCGTGGAGCGCTTCTGGCATCACATCCGGGAGCATCCGGGTAGGGCCGTTTCCGCCTTTATTTCCACTGAACTTTGTAAGCGAGCGTGGGCTCTCGGGAGCGCCGTAGGCTCATCCCCTCCACTGGCAGTCACATGTTCGCCTATCTGAACCTATCTCTGCCATATGATAAACTACTACGCAAGAGGCGCAGCGAATCGTCTGCGAGAAAAAAACGGGGCATGTGTCCCCGTCGGCAAGTTGCTGCTAGCGAGCCCGTTTATGCGTCTTCGGTCGGTCGCCCTTTGCTTCACTCCTGTTAGCCTTGATGCCAAACTGGTACGGCTTGTCGCCTGTCGCCTGTTTGTACAGCGTTCCTCCTCGACAGGCTCTATCCACTGCTCAGGGTTCGGGTCCGATTCGGATATCACTGAGTCAACCTTTGGTGGCGACAGCTATATTGATGTGAGAGTGTGTGTGGACTCAGAAGGGGTTTTTTAAAATAAAATAGAGTGGACTGCGAGGGCAGATTTTCAGCAAGGTCTATTTGTCAGACATAATTAATTTGTGACTTGATCCGAGTCCCCACGAAATCCCTCGACACCTGTCCGCACAGATTGTGGGCTAACACTGGGCGAACTTATCGCCATCCACCGCTGTGAGTACCACAGTGGTGCTGACTGGGAACCAGTAACTTGAAGTGAGTCTGTAAGTGCAGACTCGGCAGAATTACCCAGGCTGAATAGTCGACTCGGAACGCCGCAGCTAGGGTAAGGTCTACTCCACTTGCTTTCATCGCGACGAGGGGTCGGCTCATTTCCTTTGATTCGTTGATTAGCGCCTCGAGATTTTTTGGTTAGACAAAAAATGCTGATTTTCCTAGGATGCCCGTATAAAGGAGAGACCTGACGGTGAGGAAACAGGTCCCAGAAAATATCCAAGACAACGACGATAACAACAGCAACAATACCACCATCCTCCATGAAATCTGTTCTCGCCTTCTTTCCCTTCTCTTTCCTCGCCGGAGCCGTGCACGGTAGCTCCGTCCTCGAACCCAGAACCCGGGGTGACTACGTGCAGAATCCTTCGGGAACCGCGTCTTTCGCATTTTTATCGGGCAACGGCTATCCTGGTAGGCCTCACGCTTCGATGGCGCATACCTAAGTAAAACCCTTTAGCATGTGGAAAAACCGTCTCCGGTTATACTGCTGCAATGAACCAGCTTGCCTTCGGTGCACCGTCAGGCCTCGGTGCAGGGGACGCGTGTGGGCGGTGCTTCAAGGTAACAGGCTCGGTGGACCCGTACTCGCCAAGCGACAAGGGCCCGTTCAAAAGTATCGTCGTGAAAGTCACAGATTTGTGCCCCGTGCAGGGTAACGAGCAATGGTGCGGCCAGACGGTCTCCAATGCCACCAATTCGTTTGGTCAGTCGGTGCAGTGCGTAATTTCTTTCTGTGTCACAGAACGGCTGGCGTACTTAACAATGTACCATTGCAGCTTCGACTTGTTCCAGGAGTCAGGTGCCTCCGGAGCGTTCTTCCCGTCAGGAAATGGCGCACTGATTGGCACGTACGAAGAAGTACCGTGTGCGAACTGGTCCGGTTCTGAAGGCACGAGCCTCTGGGACGGCGCGTGCCTCGCGGACGAAAATACTGGTAGCTGGCCCTCGGTTGGCTGTGGGAATAAAGGTGCAGAGCTTAATCCTTCCCCGCGCCGCAAAACACTTTGGCTCATGTAAAGTTATCTCTAGGCACTGCACCCTCTCGAACGAGTAGGGCGAGAAGTACTGACTCGAGGTGTCCGTATTGCGGAACAACTGCTATGCATCGTGCTATGACTCATGATCGGAGGCTGGGTACGAGGTGAACACTGATAGTGCCAATTTCTAGAACATAGTCAAAGAGTCAGCATCGCTGGAAACGGAACTCGACACGCGTCAAATCGTAGCTGCTTTCATCTCCGGCCACTCACACATACTCCAAGGATTTCTAGGTAAAATTCTGTGTGATCATCCAAAGGAGCTGCACAGCTAGTTGACTAGGAGAGAACGAGAGTCACCTGTGGTTAATTCAATAAAAAAAGTTCCAACACATCTGAACCACTTTGCCGTGATTCCGAGATAACAAGTGACAAGGAAAGACCACCAACAGTCACAAGCAAGTTATGTCTAACACGGTTCTTTTTTTTTTTTTTTTTGGACCCATTTTATTCTGGGATGCGCAACACCAATCGTAACGAGAACCACCACATTTAAGAAACACGTTAGTCCTTGTATAGTAAGGTGCCCCCACGTCGTACAGTATCATAGCGAGTCGGGAAAGCCGTTTTGGGGCTGTGGTACATAGTTCGGAAACAAGAGTAGCAGGTGCAGCAGTATTTCAGCCGCAGATTAGACACGTCACAAGAGAGACAGGGGAGGCGCAAGCCTCCGGTGTGGGCTGTCTAACACGGTTCCAAACTCACAGGCGGCCCTGAGGTATGTAAAAGTCGTTTACAAATACCCAAAATACATCGCCCAGTCATTTGATAAGATAGACTGGAAGGTCAGTATACAAATAACACGTGGGGTCGATCTATTTATCCTAGAGGAGATGAGAAGACGATGAGGTTTTCCCGTAAAAACCAATCAGGTCGGGTTGCAAGGCCTAGCAGTGTCCGGAGAGACAGACTACTAAGAGAATAAGGGGACGAAAATCAGTGTAATAAGGTGTGGACAAGAAGCTCCGTTGAAGGAGAGTGGTTGTCATAATGCAGTTGAGGTTGAAAACCGTTGAATGAAGGGCCCAGTTGCGATTGCTTCTTCATAGTGACCGAAGTATTCCGCGTACATAAGATTCCTGTTTACGGTGCCCGCAACACCTAGTGTAGGTAGACCTTGGGTTACTATTTGCGGCGCAGCCTGAGAAAGCGGAGCAGCAGAGACAAGAGGCTCGTCTTGCGAGAAGATGTTAGCAAAGCACATCCTAAAAGGAGGCTAGTTTAGTCTTCCATTTCTGGGGTCGAAAAAGTTGGCCTTGTAATTGGCCTGCTTTTGGATCTTAGGATCGTGATCGAGAGCCAAATTACAGTTAACATTGGTCGGGCTTGTGGCTGGCGAATAGTGACGAACTGAGATTACCCTCGTTGTGACTCATTGTTTGGTATAACCTGGGCCAGAGACAAAGGAGGATAGCATTTTATTACAGTAAAACACATTCACATTCGCATGCTACTGCAACAAGTTACATTCATTAGCGATGACGTGGCGTTGACATCATGAGCTATATGGTTTGATGTTATGTGGACTTTGGTCAGGATACAGGAGAAAAGCAGGCGACGGAGGTTCAATATAGTTGCCAGTTGATGATGTCAGCTAGCTAGACTCCACGATCGCCCCCTTTCCGCTCAACCACCACGATTATCAGTATGTCAACAACACAACAATCCTCCTCCTCCTCTTCCGCCGCTGCGGCCTCGAATACCTCAAATTCAAGCCCAAACTTTGACGTTGCTTTGGATGACTTCAAAACCCGGACAGGACACGATTTATCCACCCACTCTTTCGCTGCCGTAATTGATAGTTGCACCACTCCCAAGGCCATCCTGTACGAATACCGTAAGCAAGTCAGGAAGAACTACAATCAATACCGCAAGGGCGATTCGAGGTTGATGAACGCCTTGAAACCAATCGTACATGGCCTATACACTATGTCCCAATCCGAGACTACCAAATTGGTAAGCCCTCAACGTCCTAATAGGCTATTGTACTCAGTCACCCTCTTTCTCGTATTCAAGCCTGGAAAACTCATCTTCACAGCTATTGGTATTCTTCTTGCGGTGAGTCTACCTTCCTATATCTATAGCAGCAAATAGTCATGCTTTCCATCTTTCAGGAAGCCAAAGGCGTTCTTCAGAGTTACAGCGATCTCGTCGACCTCTTCGAGAGTATCCGTGGTTCTCTCGAGCGTCGCAAGCCCCAACCCGGGCTTCGACCCACCCCAGAAATCATGGAGATACGCCGAAAGATAATGTATGAGATTATCACCGTCCTTGCACTTGCGGCCGGGGAAATGATGCAGAGGCGAAGACGTACGAAACTTGTATGTTTATCTTGTATCGCCTTTTACTCACCACATTGCAGAACAATCCGCTGGCGAGTTTGAGGGGGGGGAGGCGATTGAGAACGCGTTGCAGGAGTTGGACATCCTTACACAGGAGGCCCGGAGGACCCTGTTGCGAAACCAAAGGGCTAATACGCGCGACGCCGGTAGTAGGCCGAGGCCAAGTAACCGGGCAACGCGCAACGTCGATGAGGATTTAAAAGTGATTGAAGAAGGTGCGAATGAAATTTCTTTCATGACGGCATTGTGCTCATCCGACCAATTAATTGTGCGGCGAAATAGCAATGGAGCGACTAAATGGTGCGCTTATAGTTCCTGGTAAATTTTCAGATCGAGAAGCTCAACGTCTTCGTTTTTTTAGAGCTATCAGCTAGGGGAAGCACGTTCAACCAATGGAAAATGATGGGCACTCTGTTGTGGATCCACGGAAAACGTGCGCACCTCCTCTCTTCCCCGACTCCTTTGTAGAGCTGGCTGATCGTCTCTTTTATAGCGGGCTCCGGAAAAACCGTACTGTGGTGCGTTGATTATTATCGGCACTTGGTTTTGTGATATTGAACGTGTCGGCAGCTCCACAATTATCGAAGACATCAAGCGCATGCAAGAGGCTGGTACAGCCTTGATGGCTTGCTTCTATTTCGATTACAAGGAACCTGAGAAGTGCAACCTCCGCGACTTACTTTCCTCTATTCTCCTTCAGCTTGGGAACCAATCCGACCCTTGCTGGGAGATTCTTTCTCAACTATACACCCTACATGGCAATGGATGGGAGCGACCCAGCGAGACTGCACTGACTCAGTGTCTGAAAGATATGCTCAAAGCCGCGAAACGAATGCCAACTTACATAATCGTCGATGCGCTGGATGAATGTTCGAATACCGCTGCGTCGACATCGTCTCCGCGTAATCCTGTCCTGGACTTATTGCAGGACCTCGCCAATTCCTCTAATTTGTATCCAAAGCTGCGTATATGCGTGACCAGCCGGCCCGCGCATTATATCAAAGACGTTCTCGAGCCGTTGGCATACCGTTCTATCTCCCTTCATGAGGAGGTTGGACAAATACGGGACATTCAAGAGTATATCCGCCACGTCGTTAACACGGACCAGGCGATGCAATCATGGAGCAAGAAGGACAAGCAACTGGCTATAGATACACTCTCAGAAAAAGCCGATGGGAGGTAAGGCAACTCTGGTTCCGTTGCTTCTGAGCTTCACATTCTCCTATTTAGGTTCCGGTGGGTAGCAAGCCAGCTAGACACCCTGCGGAAGTGTCCTTCGACGGATGTCCGACGCACTCTGGACACTCTTCCCGCAGCCCTAGAGGAAATGGGCGGGCGACCGATGTAGAGAAGTGCCCCTGTTGAGGCGCTGGCGCAGAGCGGAATAGGCATTGAGAAGGTGTATGACTATTTTACGCGCCCTTTAATAGAGACGAGAAGAAGGAAGTCCCTTATGCCACCAGTCCGTGGTTCTATTTATTGTGAGTTGTTGTTAGCGGTATGCTTTACGCATGTTAGATAGCGCGGTGCGTTGAGGACATCGACGGTGCTGAGTCGGTCCTTCGGGTTCAACGGGGGGAAAAAGTGGGACGTAGTGTTTCTCCTCCCAAGAGGGCGCACTTGCCTCAGTCGCCTTCTTCACGTGTCGGTGTGTCGAGTTTTTTCATCCCATCCTCCAGACCCGTCCGCCCCGCCACCCCTTCAGTCGTTATGAGAAGCGTATGATAAAGTACGAACTCACTCGCTCGACTGTTTCATTTCCTTTGTAGTTGCGGTCACGAGTATGTCCAGCACATGACCGTCTCAGCGCACCACTCCTCGAAAAATCGGTCATTCCAAGGGTTTTCAAGTGTCCAAAAACGGCCTCCTCGGGGAAGGGTTTTCCCGCACCGAACTCTCACAGGACCCAGGGTTTTTGCCTTGGTCGCTTTCTAAGCGCTACGCGTTTCGTCGCTTTCCCGCGCTCTCTGAGTGCTCGGTTCTCTCTCACTCTGGACACTTCCCTTCGCGTTTGCATTCCCCTTTCCCCTGTTATCTAATGCACACTTTCCCTGGTATATAGCCCATGTAACATGTAATTACCACCTTTACACCCCAAATTAAAATACAGACTTCTCCTCTCAGCTCCAGGGCTCATTGTAGCTCTTCCCTCGCGTTCTCCAGCGTGCCGCACTTGCGCGCGGCCTTAGCAACTTCAGCGTGACACGTTCCCGACCCCGGCGGCCACCTATGCGAAGTTTCGCGCCGCGCCGAAGCGTGCGCGACCATTTCCGACCACCTGAGACCAACCAATCCCGTTACCATTCCCGACCTCGCCACACTCGCGTGCGGCTCTAGCACTTCAATGCCGACGTGTCCACAATCGCTGCGGACACATATTCGACAGCTCGTGCCCCGCGAAGGCCTGCGCGATACCAACGACTAGGTTTCTTCTCGTTTTTTTGGGTCTTTTCTCTTTTTTTTTCTGTCACCTACACTCTATTTGCTACCTCAATATAATTAATTGGCCTCTACGATGACGGGCTCCCCATACACGCAGCCTTTGTGCTCGGTCAATTCAGTCTTGCTCGGTCTTGTTCAGTCACGTGCACCCATTCGGTCAATTCGGTCAGTTCGGTCATCTTGGTCAACTCGATCATCCTTGGTATGACGGAGCTACCCCACTCCTCCGACTCCTATCCTACTCCTATCCTACCTATCATAGTGGTCAGAAAGGATGTTCGATGCCCCGATCCATAGTCTTCTACAAGATTTCACTGAAAGCCCCGATGGAAGTCTTTGGGACGTGGCGTGGTCCTCAATCTTGATCTTTCTGTTCCCCGTTTCCCAGGGCTATTTCATCGCACCTTGCCGCCGCCAAAACCAAACATCTGATCTCGTAATCGGGGTCGTTAAGATGATCAACCACGACCCCTCTCAATTGCGCACTGTTCTTGTCGTCCAAATCAAGAGTAACTGGCGCTTGCAGTCAGGTATCCTACCGCTAGAGGAGCAGATAAATCATCACATAGACGCCGCCTTCCGTGGTGAAAAGCGACCCGGAACTGCAATTTCAAAAGTGTATTGGATCACTACTATCGGACCCCATTGGCGCTATGGTACCAAGGAAGATGGTGAACAGGGTCTGAGACCATTAATCGCTTGGCATGAGACCACTCATGACCAAGCCTCATATGACGATTTTCAAGTTCTGACTTCTCTCGTTGCAGACTTGTGTGGAAGGTATGTTTGTTTTTTTCGTCGTGAATGGTGATGATGATTGAATGTTGATAGGGCTGACTGAGTCAGAGTCAACACTCGTATTAGTTCTGTCTATGTGCACGTCTTCTCCTGAGCTGTCTCAAATGTTCCCACTTGTAATACACTCAAATTCATCAACGTGAATGATCGGGTAGACCGTCACTCATGACCACACACCCGCAACGCGTGATCTACTACCAGTTTCGCAGTCACGGTCGACCTGGGACGGTTTCCCATTTCTCGAGCCCCAGCCCCAGCCCCACGAATTTCTGAAGCAACTACTTACTTCTTGTGTAGGTCGTGGATGTGAGGCGTCAGAGTCTCAAGGTATAGAGACGTGTTGGAAGGATGACCCTGCCGACAAGATTTAGGAAGAGAGTTTACCAGCTTTGAAGCCTCTGACAAATTCCGAAATCTGCGTGGCGCATCAACTCTCCAGTGAAGTCAGACATCCCAAGAGCATAGTCTGGTAATGGTACCGGAAAGAGCTGGAGATAAACCGAGGCGATCTGTCTGATCGACTTTTGTGGCATCAGGTGGTATTCGCGAACCTACTAGTACGCATGGGCTGACCAGCATCGTCAGGTAAGCTTTGCCTGCACCTGCTCATAAGACCCGAGTCCACCATCTCCTGAGTCGGTCAGCGTTGCATCGGCTGTCTCTGAATATTCTGAACGACACTGAAATGAGACATTTAGTCCAGACTGGCCAGGTGCAGTAGTACTGGGGCCAGCACGGCCAGCGACTCCGACGCTGCACGTCCTGCATGCCCCTGTAAGAGGTAGCAAACCGCCGAGACGAAGTCCTACTCGAACTCGAGAAGAGGTGAGTTCATTTTGAGTTCGTTACACTACTAAAGGACATTCTCGATATGTTGCGTCCACGGACAATTGAACTCTCATACTGTACATATCTTCCTTCATAGTCACTCAGCTGCCTATGGTACAACTACGGACAAGTACAAGTACAAAACCAAATTTATCAAGTCAAACGGGCGCGCCCTTAGGTCCCCGGGAGTCCACTGAGACGTTTGAGACAGTCAAGCACGACCCCGAGCACGACCAGTGAGAAGCTCTCGATGAACTCCTTGTCCTTGTCGCGCTGATGCTGCGCCCAGCACCACATTCTCCAGGCGATCTGCAACCCCGCGCGTAGCTCTTCCTCCGTCAAGTCGCCCTCCCTGGCCTTGCGGACAATCTGCGAGCGGATGTCGCGCACGAGCGCCCCGCTGTGCAGCCTCATGCGAGACGTACGGTCCGAGCGCCACCGCGGCTGCGTCGTGGTCGCGACGATCGTGCCCAGCACGACCTCTTCCTCTTTGAGGCGCGCGTCGGGCGCATCGGTAAGCGTATGTGTCACGCAGATATAGCGCATCTCGCGGACATAGCATGCGTGTAGCTCCTCCGGCTCCAGAGTGGTGGCGGTCGTAATCGTGGTATTGAGCGTGCTCTGGACGAGCGGGGCAAGCGCGCGCGATATTGGGTCCTCGAGAGGAGCAATCAGACCCGAAGGGGTCGTGGGGAACCCGTCGATGGGCTCGTTTGGATCGCGTAGCGTGATGCTTCGGAACATATGCCCTAGGGCCCGGTCCGACTCGTAGTATCCCAGCTCCCGCACGCCGGTCACCTCCCTCCTGTCCCAGTCCGGCCTGAACCTGATCAAAAGTTTCGGGAGGTTATTTCCTGAAATGTCGACAGGCACGCCGTTCTTTGCATAGTCGACGGCTATGTTACACAAAGCCGCGAGCCTCATGCATTTGTCATCGAATACGCCGTCCTAGTATTGGAGATGAGAAGGCGGTAATACCGCAGACGAAACGACGGACGTCATACCTTCGACTGATCTGCGATGGTGATATGCCGGTTCGCTAGCAAACCCTGTGGTTCCCGCAAAACATGTGAGCTTCCTGAGGGAATGGCAGGGGACGTACCATGACATCAGAGTTGATGTACTCGACGATGAATTTGCAAATGTCACCGACTGTAGCGTCGGGCTCGCCTTCCTCTAGTGTCCACACATTGGACTCACCCATAGCCCCCGGATCTGCTTGGATGGTGGGGAGAAGAGCCGGGTTATCATAGTGGATGTCGTATGTATCCCTGGAGGACGCTATAACTATACCAGTGCCGGAGCACACATATAACGTACCCATCCAGGTCACCTCCGGCAAGGCACGAAGCCAAGGAACGATCCCCTGAAACCGAATTCTGACGATGAAAGGCACTAAAGGGACCATCGTTACGCACCAACGGCAGGTAGCACAACGACATTTTTCAAGCCACGGAAGAAGCAAATCTTGTCTTTTGGCGGCTCGCCGACAGCGTAGACACGTTGCGCTATAGGAAAAGTCAGACCGGTAATACGTTTTGAGTGGGATGGATACGGGAAACTCACCATCTCCAGGGTGGATGACCGGACTCCTGGAAATGAGACAGTGGCCCTTCAGGAATACCGGGTCCTCGCGTGCTGATTCTTGTACACATGCTAAATACCATCGTATAAGCTGACGTGCCTCCGAAACCAACAAGAAACACACCGTATACTCGCCCTGGCGGCAAAGTGAACACGTCCTCCTCCTTCAGGCCTTCGTTAATATATGCCCGACCCTCGTCGGCAACGCCGACCAGCTGAAAGCTGTTCGGAACAGGGATCCGGGCCTTGAACTTAATCTCGCGGAGCGAATGATTCATGGAATGTCGAAAAAGACTTTCGAAGAATGGCTTCCCGATTGCCGTCTTGTTGATACCACTCTTGAAGTCAAGTCCGAGGTTGTTGAGCTGCTCGAGAGTGAAAGCCAGGTGGTATTGACCGCCCATACTATGGTCCCTGAGCTGCTCAATGAACACCTCTAAGGATTTGCTAGAAAGGTAGATCTTCGCTTTTGCATCTTCCTGAAGATCAATGAACGCCTCTTTCTTGACCCCACGATCCTCCAGAGCCATCACCGCGGGTCTAAGTGATCCGATATGAGTCTTAGACATAGAAGTTAGAAGGCAACGAACCTGTTCAGATGGACAGGGTTTGGGTAATCGAATGCTCGCGCGATCTCAAACTCGGCTTCTTCGACGTTATGTACCGGAAATTTGTGCTGCGAGTCGCGCAAACGCATCTTGATACCTTCCAGCCGGTGGTCCACGACGACCACTCCTTTGAACCCGAGGAAACGAAATTGATATGCGGACGGCTCGACACGGTCCCCACGCGCGTTGCCGGATGCCTCCCAGATCTTGGCAGCCAGCTCCGGAGAAATGGTGCCGACACCGTCCGTGTGAGGACCCAATTCGGGCTGTTCTTCCCACTGGTCGCGATAAATCTTCGTGCTGGGAGCCGTCGCGGTGAATCCCTGTGCGACCCTCGCCGCATACTTGCTCGGCGTACGGAGAAGCCTGGAAAAATCCCCGAGCGAGGAGCGAATATTCTCTGCGGTCACATACCCCTCTTCAGGGTCGCGGAAGGGAGCCATGAACCAGATCGAATGCTCCCGCAACGAACTCATTGAATAGGCGAGGAACTCAAATGTACGCCCACCGAGGGTAAAGCCGTCACGCAAGATACCTCCCACGCGCTGCTGGAGGAACCACGAGCCGTCTACGTCCCAATCCCAGCGGTATTGGAGGCGGTCTTCGTCACGAAACTCTACGCGTATGAAGCGCTCACCGAACGCGGGGTCATGGCTCTGGTAGTGTCGGACGACCCGGACAGACTGCGTCGGATAAGGACCCTCCAGAAGGATGCGCGACGGAGTGATGATGACATAGTGACAGGAGATATGCCCCTGCGCGAGCCGGAGAGGCCTGAGAGTGGGGTGCTCCGAGCGGACACGTGCGAGGCAGTCGATCGGGTTGTTGTTCGGTTGGCGCATCTTGAGCTCCACAGAAAACAGACGCAATAATTCGCTAGCCTCGTTACCGTAGTCGCGAATCACATCTTCTATTGGTTTCAGCAACGAGTGGAGGAGGTCGTGGGTATTGAGGAGGCCACCGCGCAAGTAGGCTTCAATCTGGAAGGCGGTCTTCCAGTCCATCGTCTCAATCCAGCGTTGGATGTTGTATAGTTCGTGGTGAGTGAAGAACCCCTTTGCCAGAGCATCGACTCGGGAAATGCGGATCGGGCGTGGTTCGCACTCGGCGACGTGGCACACCTTCTCGAACTTGAGGAGGTCGTCAGGGTCGGTCAGGACGACATGTAAATGATGGGCGTATGGGGCGATGGAGGCGTGTGCATCATCCAGAGTAGAAATGCGGTCGCGCGTCTTGTATTGACCTTTTCGCCTCACTCCTTCTGGAGCCGGGCCCTCTTTCTCGAAATTTGGAGGCGCGAATAAGTCAAAGATGATGACTGATGACCATTCCCTCTCAGCGACACGCAGCACAGATGCTGGAAATACGCACAGGGTCGGCCAAACTCGTCGTAACCGATGCCGAGAGTTTTTATGGATGTGAATTTGACGTTAATAAAGAGGTTCCCTTCAGTTTCTCGCTGCCCGATCTGAGTGGGACAGACACCGTGACCAGTTACTATACGCGCATAAACAGAGAGGGTGACACTCACGTCAATGTGGATGAGGCTGCGTTCGTAGTCAACAGCGATGCACGCTGCTGCGCCATGATGGAGGAACTCTCGCTCATACTCTATCGAGAAGGTTCGTCTCTGGTTTTGCGGTGTACTTGAGTCCCTGTACCAGACGCCAATTTGAACGTTTGCAACTCGCAGACGGATCTGGCTGGCATATTCTCCCTTCTGGTTATGGAGCCGCTCTTGATCCGTATCGATATAGTACGCCTTCTCAAGTATCCGCTTCACCTCGTGAGGAACCTTCCGTTGGGCGTCGAAAATACGGAGGGGGCGTCCGCATACAACGATGTTGTGGCCATCTGACTCCCTGTTCCATTGAAGGAGTCGTGAGCCTAGTTTGGCCGGAACGCGGAGTGTCGCAGTTCCATCGTGAGAACGGCCGGCGGCCCAGGGGCTCTCGCCCATCACGACTAAAAAGTTGGGCTTTCTCCTTTTGTTTTCACTATCGTTGGGGTCATGCAGGTCGGGTCCATGCAGGACGAGCTCGAGGGCTTTGCGAACGTCGTAGACGTCTGCATCGAAACTTATGCGTTTGAGTTCGATCTCCATGACTCGGAGGGGACGTAGAAGTAGCCTGACAGTAGCCGAACGAACACTCTGGTGCTCAGATGCTCTTATAAAATGAATTCTCAGAGGCTGCGGGCGAGGGTGCGCAACCGCGAAGCCTCGAAGTGTTGATGATTGGTCCCCAGAAGACGCCACTGGCATGAGGCGTTGTCCCGTTTCGTACTACTACAATGACAGTTCAGACGGCACGTGAAGAGGTTCGAGAACAATGTCGACCAAAATCCGTCTGCGAAATTAGTTCTAGCCTCTAGCAGCAGTCGCGGCCGACGACTCGGAGCTCTTTGTTTCACTGCTTGCACCGGCACATCTCTTTCCTTTACAGATCAGCCTCGTGAAATGTCTTGACGCCTCGAGGATGCTGCGGGATCACAAGACGATGTCCGTGTCGAAGCCGCCAGGATGACCTTCTTATTTTATGCTGTGTGGTCGCTGCTGCGCACGTCCATCTGAACAAGCCGAAATGTTGGCCCAATCGTAGCATATCGATCACTGAAGGATTTCATCCGAGGTTCTACAATACTCCACGTCGTTGAAAAAAAACATTGTTTCAAGGGCCGGCAGTGGTTTCAAGATGGAAATGGGGGCGTGATGCGTGTGATGCCTGGTCCAGGCTTCATTTCACTTGGCATGCAGCCCGATAGTTCCACGTCCCGGACTCCCAGGCTTTGGTTTATGAGGCGGACAGGTTCCTGCTCTGACCAGAGAAGAGATTATTAGAAAAACCACATTACTATATCGATCACCATGGGTTATGTGTGCGTCCACTGGCAGTCCACTGGCACGGGCAATCAAACAAACTATCATACATCTTCCATCTGCTCGCCTACCGTGATACAACTCCGTACATGTAAAGGTCACTGAGCTGAAGTCTGTTCACGAAGCTACCGAACTAGTCCTCTCAGACGGCATGCGCAGCCGACTTTGAGCTTGAACGTCCGCAGTAGCACGGGTTAGACTTGTGGAATTCTTCTTGTAAACCATATCGGTCCCTGTCCTTGTGCGTAATCGCGGCTCGGCGGGTTCCGAAAATGGTAGGTCGTCTGGGGAGTCATGTTCGGGGATGCTGACGGACAGTGTTGAGGCAGCATGCGCGCTCTTAGGCTCCGGGAGTCCGCAGAGACGCTTCAGGCAGTCAAGCACGACCCCGAGAACGATCAGTGAGAAACTCTCGATGAACTCCTTGTCATTGTCGCGCTGATGCTGCGCCCAGCACCACATTCCCCAAGCGATCCGCAATCCCGCGCGCCGTTCTTCCTCAGTCGGAGCGTCCTCCTTGGCCTTCGGGACAATCTGCGAGCGGATGTCGCGCACGAGCGCCCCGCTGTGCAGTCTCATGCGGTACGCGCGGTCCGAGCGCCAGCGTGGCTGCGTGGTGGTAGCGAGGATCGTACCCAGGACGACCTCTTCCTCCTTGAGGCGTACGTCCGGCACGTCGACGAGCGTGTGGGTCACGCAGATGTAGCGCATCTCGCGCGCGTAGCACGCGTACAGTTCCTCCGGCTCTAGGATTCCCGCTGCCGGTGCCTCCAGAGCCGTAGTAGTTGCAGTCGTAGTATTGAGCGTCCTCTGGACGAGCGGGGTAAGCGTGCGCGATATCGGGTCGGAGAGAGAGGCGATTAGACTAGGAGGTGTCGTGGAGAAACCGTCGATGGGCTCGTTTGGATCGCGTAGCGTGATGCTTCGGAACATATGCCCTAGCGCTCGGTCCGACTCGTAGTATTCCAGCTCCCGCGCGCCGGTCACCTCCTTCTTGTCCCAGTCCGGCTTGAACTTGATCAAAAGTTTTGGGAGGTTATTGCCTGAAATTTCGACAGGCACGCCGTTCTTTGCATAGTCGACAGCTTTGCTACACAAGGTAGCGAGCCTCATGCACCTGTCATCGAATACGCCGTCCTAATTTTGGAGATGAGAAGGCGATAATGCCGCAGAAGAAATAACATCACACCTTCGACTGATCTGCGATGGTGATATGTCGGTTCGCTAGCAAACCCTGTGGTTCCCACAAAACGTGTGAGCCTCCGTGAGCGGCGTCGCAGGGAACGTACCATGACATCAGAGTTGATATATTCGACGATAAATTTGCAAATGTCACGGACTGTAGCATCTGGCTCGCCGTCCTTTAGTCTCCGCGCATTGAACACAACCATAGGCGCCGGTTCTGCTTGGATAGAGGGGATAAGGGCCAGATTTTCAAAGTAGATGTCGTATGTATCCCTGGAGAACCTTATGTACCATGCCAATGTGTAGAGCGCACATACAACGTACCCATCCAAATTTCCTCCGGCAAGGCACGAAGCCGAGGAACGCCTGCCTGAAACGAAATTCTGATGATGAAAGGCACGAACGGGTCCGTCGTTACGCACCAACGGCAGGTAGCACAACGACATTTTTCAAGCCGCGGAAGAAGCAAATCTTGTCTTTTGGCGGCTCACCGACAGCGTAGACACGTTGCACTACAGGATAAGTCAGACAAGAAATACGTTTTGGGTGGGTGGGACACGGGAAACTCACCATCTCCAGGGTGGATGACCGGGCTCCTGGAAATGACACAGGGGCCTTTCAGGAATACAGGGTCCTCGTGTGCTGATTCTTGCACACATGCTAAATGACATCGTATAGGTAAACTGACATGCCTGAGAAGCCAATGGGAAACGTACCGTAGATTAACCCCGGCTTCAGAGTGAATACATCCTCCTCCTTCAGGCCCTCGTTAATATATGCGCGACCCTCATCAGCAACGCCGACCAGCTGATAACCTTTGGGGACCCGGATGCGAGCCTTGAACTTAACCTCGCGAAGTGCGTGATTAATAAAGTAACGAAGGAGACTTTCGAAGAACGGCCTCCCGATCGCCGTTTTGTCGATGCCATTCTTGAAGCCAAGTCCGATCTTGTTGAGCTGCTCGAGGATGAAGGCCAGGTGGTATTGGTCGCCCATACTATGGTCCCTGAGTTGCTCGGTGAACATCTCTAATGAATCGCTGGCGAGGTAGATCTTCTCTTTCGCATTTTCCAGAAGACTAATGAAAGCCTCTGTCCTGACACCACGATCCTCCAGCGCCATCACCGCGGGCCTAGACGATCCAGTATGAGCTGGTAGACGATATGAGATACTAGGAAACGGACCTGTTCAGGTGGGCAGGATTTGGGTGGTCAAATACTCGCGCGATCTCAAATTCGGCCTTTTCGTCGTCGAGTGCCGGAAACTTGCACTGCGATTGGCGCAAACGCATCTTGATGCCTTCCAGCCGGTGGTCCACGACGACGACTCCTTTGTACCCGAGGAAACGAAATTGATATGCGGACGGCTCCACACGGTCCCCACGTGCGTTGCCGGATGACTTGCACCGTGCTTGCCAGATCATGGCAGCCAGATCCGGGGAAATTGTGCCGACACCGTCTGTGTGAGGACCCAATTCGGGCTGTTCCTCCCACTGGTTGCGATAGATATTCACGCTAGGGTCAGTCGCGGTGAACGCCTGTGCGATCCTCGCAGCGAACTTGCTCGGCGTCCGGAGTACCCTGGTGAAGTCTCCGAGCGACGCACGTATGTTCTCCGCGGTTACATACCCTTCCTCGGGGTCGCGGAAGGGTTTCATGAACCAGACCGAGTGTTCTCGCAGCGCGCTCATCGAATAAGCGAGGAACTCAAACATACGCCCACAGAGGGTAAAGCCGTCGCGTAAGATACCTCCCACGCGCTGCTGGAGGAACCACGAGCCGTCTACTTCCCCATCCCAGCGGTATTGAAGACGATCTTCATCACGAAATTCCACGCGTATGAATTGCTCGACGAGTGCGGGGTCGTGGCTCTGGTAGTGTCGGATGACCCGGTTGGACTGCGTTGGATAAGGACCCTCCAGAAGGATGCGCGATGGAGTGATGATAACGTGGTGACAAGAGATGTGCCCCTGCGCGAGCCGGAGGGGCTTGAGGGTGGGGTGCTTTAAGCGGACGCGTGCGAGGCAGTCGACTGGGTCGTCGTCCGGTTAGCGCATCTTGAGCTCCACGGAAAATAGACGCAATAATTCGCTAGCCTCGTTACCGTAGTCACGAATCACAGCTTCTATCGGTTTCTGCAACAAGCGGAGGAGATCGTCCGTGTTAAGGAGGCCACAGCGTAAGTAGGCTTCAACCTGGAAGGCGGTCTTCCAGTCCATCGTCTCTATCCAGCGTTGAAGGTGGTTCAGTTCGCAGCGAGTGAAGAACCCCTTTTCCAGTGCATCAACTCGAGTGATGCGGATCGGGCGTGGTTCGCACTCTGCGACGTGGCACACCTTCTCAAACTTGAGGAGGTCGTTGGGGTCGGCTAGGACGACACGGAGATGATGAGCATACGGGGCAACGGAAGCGTGCGCATCGTCCAAAGTAGAAATGCGGTCGCGCGTCTTGTATCGACCTTTTCGCTTCACTCCTACTGGAGCCGGGCCCTCTTTCTCGAAATTTGGAGGCACGAACAAGTCAAATACGATGACTGACGGCACATTTCCTCTCAGTCACACAGAGCACAGATGCTGTAAATACGCACAGGGTCGACCAAACTCGTCGTAACCGGTGCCGAGCATTTTTATGTTGGTAAATCTGACGATAATCAAGAGAGTTCCCTCTTCAGTTTCTGGCTGTCCGATCTGAGATTGACGTTGGTTATACGCGCGTGAACGGAGAGGGTGTCACTCACGTCAATGCGGATGTGACTGTATTCGTACACGACAGTGATGTACGCTGCGCTCTGATGGATGAACTCTCGCTCATACTCTGTCGAGAAGGCCCGTCTTCGGTTTTGGGGTGCACTTGGGTCCCTGTACCAGATGCCAAATTGAATATTTGCGATACGCAGACGAATCTGGCTGGCGTATTCTCTCTTTTGAATGTGGAGCTTGTCTTGATCCGGGTCGATATAGCGCGCTTCTTTGCGAGTCGCTTACCTAGGCTTTCCGCTGGAGCACCCGTGCGGCGCCGGTGGAAGGAGGCGCGGCGTGAGGCGGTGAGGGAAGCCGGCGCGTAGGCACGGGGGTAGACGGGACCTGAGAGAGAAACGAGGTGTGGTATTAACGACCGACGGGGCCTACTCGGAAGACAACGGGAGGGCAGAGTATGTACATGTGAGCAGGTGATTAGGTAGATACGAGGTGGGCTAGTAGAGACTGGGCGGAAGCACGAAGTGCTTCTCGATCGAAAAAACTGCATTTTGTGTCCGAGGCGAGATCGCGACACCCGACCTGATAGGAATGGCGATGACGCGTCGAGTGAGACTCGGCACCCCCAAACTTAGGAAGAGGCAAGGGGATTCTGCTTACCCTGGGTATAGGCGTTCTGCTGGGCGGAGAGCAGCGGCGGTGATGCCGAGTGGTCTAGCGCACTGGGGGCATGGAGTAGCGGATGAACGCGTCGTTGACGACGGATGAGGCCTGTATGTAAGGAGCGATAATGATGGCGTGCTTCCGCAAGTATAGTAGAAAGGAATCTCCGGCCCAACGGCCTTTGGCCTTCATCACGTCAAACGGCATGCCGCGGAGGAGGTACTCCAGCGTGGAGCCGATACGGATGCCGTGGCCCTGCAGCGGCTCGAGGCCAGCGGCGCGCGCGGCCTTCCCCACCCTTTCGAGGAACTTCGCTTTGGTGAGCGGTCGCCTCGCGTTCGTGACCCGGTATGAGAAGAGGTGGGACGTGTCGGGGGGTTGGTTGATGAGGAGGTGGTTTTGGAGGGCCGCCGTGGGGTCAGAGGCACCGGACTGCGTTGCCCAAAAGACGTCTTCGCCTCCGGTGGGAGCTGCCTTGGTGGAGGGGAGGTGGAGGACCGTGACCTTGAGCCCATTGCGGTCCTGGTCATATGAGAGGTTGCGGGGGGTGACATGTGCGCTGGGGCGAAACTTGTCGATGGTGGGCACGGTGAATTCGCCCAGGCGGGCCGAGGCGTAAAAGCAGGAGGTAAGGCAGGCGTAAACGGCGGCGTCCAAGGGGTTTTCCAGGTTTAGGTGCTTCCCCACCTCGACTATGAACTCGGGCGTGTACGGAAGCCGCTGCTTCATTTTCGAGGTGCTGGGGGTCAGTTTGCAGGCGGCCCGCAGCATGGTGTCCATCTCGCTCTTCTCCAGAACCCAGGGCACGGAATGCAGGACGTGCCAAGCCCGAATGCCGCTCAGGTATCCGGAAATCGTCTTCCCTGAGTACGCGGTCGCCATGTGTGCCACGAAGGCCGACAACAGGCATTGGCCCGCGGGCGCCCTCTCCCCCTCAGGGACTCGCTTCTCGTCGCAGAAGCAGTGCCACATTAACAAACCGGAGCCATAGGCCGTGCGTGTGTCTTCCTCCCACGCGTGCAGCATGGTGTCCTTCACCCGCTCCCGCTCCGTCTCATCGAGGACGCTGCCGTTGGGGGAGACGGCGCGGGGGTAGACTGGGGTCCACATCCTGATGCGGTCCTTGGCAGGGCAGTGGGGGCGCAGGAGGGATGGAATGGGGGTGAGGCCCTGGCGGTATGGGTTCGGGGTTTTATTTGGGCTCGTGGCTGGTGGGATGGGGAGGTGACGCGGCCTCGTGTTGAGGGGTTTTGGCCGTTCGGCGCTGCTCGATTTCCGGTCCGCGGGGGGAAGGCGGTCATGTGTCTCGGCGAGACGCCTGAGAGCCGCCTCCTTCACCCAGCCGCGGGGCTCAGACGTCGACGAGGAAGGGGCGGACCTCTTCCGGGATGGCGATGCGGTGGAGCAGGAGGTGGCGGGGGGGAAAGATGCCCCTGGAGGGAGCGTCGGCGGGGTTGTCGGCGCTCGGGACGTACTTAGTGTGTATCGCTCGCTTGTGGGCCTCTGATAGTTGGAATATGCGGCGGAAAATGCGGTTGGTGGGCCTGTTTGCGCTGGATCCCTTCCACCACCCTTCGACGACGCCCCTGTTGTCCCCGTGGACCAGGACGTGTTCGCCTTCATTAGACGACTCGCAAAGGCTGATGATAAGAAGTTCGAAGCCGACTGCTTCGGCCCACTGGATATTCCTGCCCTGGGAATTCCACCCGGGGAGGAGGCGCCATGCCCGCCATTGCGGGCCGATGGTGATGGCGACGCCGAAGCTAGAGCTGGCGTCGGAATATGCGTTGTAGTCCGCAAGGGGCCGGGGCTTGGGAATGGGGCAGGAGATCTGGGGTTGGCCGAGCTGGAGCTTCCACCACTCGAGGTCGCTTTGGGTATCCCGAGGTGGGGTGCGCGGAACGAAAGGACTGTGGTGAAAGGAGCCCAACATGGCCTCCAAGCCTGTGAGGTGAGCACGTCCTGCTGGTAGGACCAGCGACGTGTGGAGGAGTTTGCCGTACAACTTCTGCGTTTCGATGAGGTTATGCGTCCGCTTCCGCTCCCACTCGATAACAGCAGCCAAGTACCTGGCTTTCTTCTCGTCCAAAAGCCGGACAGTGAGTGTGCGCAAGTCCCAACTGAACCCGAGGTAGGGAACGTCTGTCCTAAACGAGACCGACTTGGTGGGTTCCCAGCGAATTCCGAGGCGCGCCGAGACGGCGTCAATGTCGGCGTCAGCGTAGGCGAAGTCCTCGTCCTCCGGGGAGCGGGGGGAGGTGCCGGCCAGATCGCGCAGCGTCGTGCTGCAGTCTTCGCAGAACTCCTCCGAGGGGCCGTCTGGGAGATCCTTCCCGCCGTACCATAGGCGGCTGCCGCTCTGCCTAAGGCCCCCGTGGGCGAGGATTTCCCGCCTCCATTCGGCGCGCCTGGCGTTGTACCCCTCCAGGTGCCGGCGCGGGATCCTGAAGAAGATATGGTCGTCGACCCACTTCGCCAGGGGGCCGACGCCACTTCCGCGGAAGATATCCGCGCCGGCGTCGGCGACCATCCCGTAGACCCCCCCGGCGGATGTGAGACCAAAGTTGTTGCATATGTTGACGGCGAAGCCGTCGTCCGCCTGGAGGCGAATGACCAGGCCTGGCCATTGGGTGGGAGCGGCAGGAATGGTCCTGTAAGCCTCAGCGACGTCACGCACGGAGGCTTGGGAGTCTGGGGGGAGGCGGGCGATGAGGAGGGCGACAGCGGAGAAGGTTCCCCAGGTGCATGGGAAGTCCTCGCTGTCGATGCGCGAATTGATCGAGGAGGTCTGCGGCGTGGGGTTGTGCGGGTGCGAAAAGTCGTGGACAGCCCGGTACTTGCCCGGCTTGGAGGTCTTCGGGACGAGCGAGAGGGGGGAAGACTGGAACGGGCCCAACTCGGCCTCCAGTTGCGCTCGGGTGAATGGGCCGATGTAACGGCCGGCGGTGAATTCGCGCTCAATGATCTCATTATATACGTCGGGGAGGAGGTTGAGAGAGGGGTGGTTGCGCGGGGTGTAAGTGGTCCGGATCTCCGGGACACCGAGGTGGAAGCCATTGGCGAGGCCCTGGAGGAGCAGGGGGTATTTGTGGAGCAAGCCGAGGCGCGCGAGGTCTGTAGCCCAAGCGTCGCGGTTGTAGGAGGAGAGAGGTTCAAGCCTTCTCTGCTCGAGGGCACGCCTGAGCCCCGTGCCCAGGTTTCCCGCATCCAGAGCATCTGTGGCGATCGGGGTGGCTGGAGGAGGCGCAGCCCCTTGGCACCTGCCAGTCGAAGCAGAGTGGGTGACCGTCGGCAGCGACCAGCTTCCCCTGCTCGTTTTTCCTGGCGGAGGCTGCGGTTCCATCCCATAGCTTGGGCCCTTCGCATCTGGCGAATACGTGTTCGTGGCGACCAAGGCAGACGGCGCAGACGCCCCCACGCGGGCCTGCGCCGGACGGAAAAAACTCCGGTTTTCCGCGCCTGACACGCCCGGGGCTGCCCCTGGAGCGTTTTTCGGGACGGTCAGGAGATGAGCCTGGCGGTGATCGAGAACGGTAACGTTTCCTCGACGATTCACCCCGGCGTGGCGACGGGGATCGGGCCCGGCCATGCGTCCTGCGGTCACGGTCACGGTGACGTCTGGAGGGGGTACGCCTGTCGGGCGAGTCCATAGCTACGCGTACCGATTTGCGGAACTGGGGGGAGTGGGAAAGGGGTAAGCAAAGCGGGCAGTGGCGTGGCGTGGCGTTTGGCAGACGGCGGGAGAGGACATGGCAGGGGATAGCATGGCGCGACCGGTGGCAAAGGGGCGGGGATAGCAGCGTAATGGCAGGAGATAAGCACGGCGTTATGGCGTAGCGGGTGGAGGGTGTTGACAAGGTGTGGGAGAACATTTTTAATGGGGATGAAAAGAAGAGGGGAGCAGGGTCAGCGAGTGCGTGACAAAACACGAGGGGCGTGGGTCCGTACCTGTTCGAACTCTTCCCTTTGGACCTCCCGTTCGACCTCATCCGCAGCAGTGCGGAGGAGCCCTTCCCCGATGTGCTCTATGTTGAAACCCTCGTTGCGCTTTAAGGCTGTGAACCATTCGCGCCTGGCTCGGCTTTGGTAGAGCAGGAGGGCGCGTTTGCCATTTGTCTGCGCGGTTCTCGGGTGCAACTCCAGGGCGACAAAGAACGCGGCGAGTGACTGAGCGTGCGCTTGGGGCCACGTCGTGGACTTCGCCATGAAACGGAGCATCACGTTCTTTCCTTGCAGCATTTCCTCCCAGCTGAGATCCTCGTCGTTTCTGATGTTCCTGGAGGACCGAACTGCGGCTAGAGGTCGCACCGATATGGTGCCGTCGAGCTGGGTGAAAGCAAGGGTGTCCAGGTTGGCCGACCCCCCGGTGTCGGCGCCGGCCTCGATGCACCCCTTTGTGGTAAAGTAGTCGAGCTCGACATACTCGAGGTTGTTGAGCTTGTTGATGGCGTATGGGGCTGGTCTCGGCTCGATCCAATCGCTGATGACGCGGTCGGGATCGAAGTCATTTAGCTTGGGCTTCTTCTTCTCAGCCTCCCGAAGTTGGTCGTCGGCCTCCTTCTGTCGTAACGTCACTTGGGCGTCAGCTTCCTCCTGGGCGAGCCTGTCCAGTTCCGCCTGGTCGGTGCGGTCCTGCTCGACCTGGGCGTTCCAGGCGGCAACCTTGGTGCCGTTCTCACGGGCCCAGGCGTCTTTCAGTGTCTGGGTAGCCTCTTCGGGGGTCAGGGGAGCAGCTCCCTGGTGGGCGTCGATCATTGACTGTCGTAAGAAGTCCCATCCGGCACTCTCGAAGCTTGGGCAGACAGCCTGAGTCGGGTCTTCAAGGATGCGCGGCATATTTTGGTGGTTAGGAAAGGAGTAGAGGTTATCGTGGTTGAGAAGGTAACTTAAAGGTGATGGAGATGATAATATTTCAAAAAATAAAAGACACGGTTCTTTGAACCGGCCGAGAGTATGGGTGGACAGGTGGCGGCACGGAGGAAAGGAATGAGCACGTGCCGCCCTGTCCGCTCGCGCAAAGACTATGCTCTAAGTCTTTGCTCGTTCCTCGCTTCGCCTCAGACCGGCTATTTTCAAGCGTCTGCTTAACTTCGTACGGAACCTTCCGATGGGCATTGAGAACATGGAGGGGTTGTCCGCATACAACGATGTTGTGGTCATCTGACTCCCTAATCCACCGAAGGAGTCGTAAGCCTAGCTTGCTGGGAACGCGGAGAATCGCAGTCCCGTTATGAAGATGGCCCATGGGGCTCTCGCCCATGACGACTAGAAAGTTAGGCTTTCTCCCTTTGTTATCCCTGTCATTAGGGTCATAAAGGTCGGGCCCATGGAGGACGAGCTCGACGGCTTTGCGAACGTCGTAGACGTCTGCGTCAGAACTTATGCGTTTGAGTTCGACCTCCATGATGAGGGGATATAGCAGTAGAGTAGCCGGACGAACATGCTGATGCTCAGATGCTCCTATAAAAAGAATTCCCAGAGGCTGCGGGCCAAGGTACGCAACCGCGAAGCCTCAGAATGTTGATGGAGGCTCCCGGAAGAGGCGGCGAACGCCACCGTGACTGCATGAGGCGCAGTTGCCACATACTATCGCGTTTCCCACTCGTTTTCTCGTTTCGTTTACCACAATGATCGTTCAGACAGTCAATGTGTCAACTTTGAAGAAGGTCAAGACCAATGTCGTCGAAAATCCGTCTGAGAAACTATTTCTACTAGCAGCCGCGGACGCATCTACGTGACCACTGTGGCACGTCTCTTCCCTTTATCAACTTCGTGAAATGTCTCGACGCCTCGAAGAAGCTGCGGGATCACAAGACGATATCTGTGTCGAAGCTTCCCAGGTCCTCACCTCCTTATCTTATGCTGCGGGGTCGCTGCTGCGCACGTCCATCTGAAAAACCGAAGCGTGGGCCCAATCATTGCGACCACCGACCCACATCGTTGCAAAAAAAGAACTTGAGCTAAGATTTGTTATTTGTTTCTGAGGTCGTTTCAAGGCTGGCAGTAGGCTTGCTGGTCTGGCTTCGCGTTCGAAACCAGAAGCCAGCCCAAGACAAGTATCCGAAGGTGCTTGCCCAGGCTTCACTTCACTTGGCATGCAGCAGCTCCCACAGGCCCACGATACTCCCTGGCTTTGGTTGTTGAGGCCCAGACGTGTTCCTATGTTGACCAGAGAAGAGAATATTATGATTTCGTCAGAAAAACCGCATTATTTTTCACTACGGGCTATGTGCTGTGCCACTTGTTGCGTCCACGGACAATCAAGGTACCATACATCTTCCATTTACTCTCCTATCGTGATTCAATTCCATACATGTACACCCAAAATCATCAAGTCAAAAATGCGCGCCCTCAGGCCTCCGGGACTCCACCAAGACGCTTCAGGCAGTCGAGCTCGACCCCGAGAACGATCAGTGAGAAGCTCTCGATGAACTCCTTGTCCTTGTCGCGCTGATGCTGCGCCCAACACCACATCCTCCACGCGACTGGCAGCTCAGCGCGCGGCTCTTCTTCCATCTGTGCGTCCTCCCTGGCCTTCTGGAAAATCTGCGGGCGGATATCGCGTGCACGAGCGTCTCGCTGCGCAATCTCATGCGGTACGCACAGTTCGAACGCCAGCGCGGCTGCGTCGTGGTCGCAAACACGGTGCCCAGCACGGCCTCTTCTTCGTTGAGGAGCACGTCGGGTGCGTCGACGAGCGTATGGGCCACGCAGATGTAGCGCATCTCGCGAACATAGCACGCGTGTAGCTCCTCCGGCCCTAGGATTTTCGCAGCCGGTGACTCCAGAGCAGCGGTCGTAGTCGTAATGTTAAGCGTGCTCTAGCGGGGAAAGAACGGGTTATATAGTCTCCGAGAGGAGCGATCGGACCAGGAGGCGTCGTGGGGAAACCATAAATGGGCTCATTTAGGTCGCGCAGCGTGATGCTTCGGAACTTGTGCCCTAGCGCCCGGTCCGACTCGTAGTATTCCAGCCCCCGCGCACCGCTCACTCGACGATAAATCATCGACCGTAGCGTTGGGCTCGCCTTCCTCTAGTGTCCACACATAGGACCCATAGCTGCCGGTTCTGCCCGGACAGTGAAGAGAAGGGCCGGCAATCGTCGCGCACTTGGAATTGTGCCAGTTCTGCATCTCACCCATGCCTTTACCTTTGCATTAAAGCCGTTTTCATCGATGCAGTACAGTACCGTTTTTCGGAAAAGCTGGTAGCGGGCTGAGTGAGCGGGAATCAAGGGTAACCGGTGAGGGCGTCCCGGAGCGTGCTGGATACGTGAGTCTCATTACCGACCTCTTACTGTAACAATTTGAAGGGTGCGGCGGGTGGGCGAAATAGAGTTTTGGTTCTTTGAACCGGCGGAACGCAGACACGCAAGAGAGGAACTCAGGAACACGTGGCTCAGTATTAGCTCGTTCCTTGTATTCCCCGGCGTGTTGCATTTACAGTACAGTACACGCGGCCTTACAAACTCAGGTGCAATGCGTTCTCGATCCATGCGGCCACCTCGGCGAAGTTTTGTGTCATGCAGAAGCGTGTGTGACCACCTGTAACTACCTCATCCAGCCGGGCTCCGTGTAGCCCACCGTTTCTGTTCCTGACCTTGCTGCACTTTCGCACGGCATTAGCCCTTTGACACCGACATGTCCATGATTGCCATGGACCCACATTCAACATCTCGTGACACGCGGAAGCCTGCGCAACCGCTTGCACTGCTTCACACCCCCACGTCCCGTGCATATTGTAGACTGTATTGTCGAATTTCCCCAGGTATTCTCCCATACCATCCCTTGATGATATCCTTCATGCCGATGTCTTTGACTATACAATAACTGGTGCTAACTTCCGCAGAGCCCAGGATTGAGGCCTTAGTCTCTAAGTTATAATAATGTCGACTGTCCATTTTTCTCTCGAAAAACGGCTGCAACGATCTCTGCCTGCCTCCGCGTCCGTCTGTGTCACCGTGTGTTTCCTCTCTTCTCATTATTCGTCTACGCTTTCCCTCGGGTCGAAGTCTATTACTCGCTACAATAGTATGCTAATTTATTGTCGCGTCGCGCCGCTGGGCGCGCGTTACTAATTACACTTCGACTTTGACCTCCACCATGAGCACTGATCTTACCCGGGGTATCTGCAAAAGGCTTAACTCCGGGGACAAAGATGACGAGTCTCTTTGGGGCACTAAACCAAACCTTCAGCTCCTTTCCATCAAAAAGGTCGTAGCAAACGCAAACTCTCCCGACAGCCAAGGCGCCCCAACCACTGATAGATACAGAATCATTATCTCAGACGGCGTACACTTTCTTCAAGCTATGCTCGCCACCCAGCTGAACTATCTCGTCGAGGAACATCGCATCGGTAAAAACACCATTGCCTTCATTGAGAACATGTCCTGTCAGCACATTATGGACAAACGGTCCGTCTGTTCTCTATCACTTTTGTTGCCAATGGCTCATCACTAGATCAGACTCGTAACTCTCCTCAGCCTCAGGGTTTTACAGAGGGATGCACAAAAAGTTGGTAATCCAGCCCCTCTCCTCATAAGAGTGGATGGTCCCGTGACCTCAGGCTCCACCCCTGTGAAAACAGCACCAGCACCGCCTACAGTAGCCAAAACCCAGAATCAGCATACAGATGATCAGAATCCCATTTATTCCATCACTGGTCTTACGCCCTACCAAAATAACTGGCGGATCAAAGTGCGAGTGGTGCAGAAAAGTGATATTAAGCCCTATCGTACTCAACGGGGCGAAGGTCGATTATTCAATGTTACCCTTATGGATAACTCGGCGGAGATCAAGGCTATTGCCTGGAATGCTATGGTGGATGAGCTATATGAAAAGCTCCAAGAAAACCGGGCCTATTTCATATCCAGAGCTCGCGTGAACCTTGTAGATAAGAGGTTCCGCACTGTGAACGATTATGAGCTGAGTCTCGACCGTGGTGTAGAAATCGTAGAGGTCTGTTTCCCGTCACAGTGTATCGACTGGCGGCTAATTCTGGTTACAGTGCCAAGACGCTGATGCTCCTGTCATCCGCTACCATTTCGTCAAGGTCGCGGCTTTGCAAGAACTCGAAAAGGAAGTGGTTTGTGGTATGTTTCTCAATAATCCCTAATCGAGATGATTTATCTTAGATGACAGACGTTATTGGTGTTGTCAGGGAGGTAGGGGATTTGTCGGAGGTCATGACGAAATACAATAAAACAGTACGCCTCCATGGTTCGAAGAGCGGACGCGTCTTGATGTGGAATCCGCAGGTCCAAAAGCGCGAACTTAAGATAGTGGACGACTCGAAATACGACGTGCGACTCACGTTATGGGCCAAGCAAGCGGAGAAATACTGCACGCCCGTAGACACTGTCGTTGCTTTCAAAGGCGTTAGAGTCGGCGACTTCAAAGGTGGGTGCTTTCCTCGGTTCCTAGATCCTTCTAACCTCCACTTCCCGATCAGGGCGGACCTTGTCTCTCCTGAGCTATGGGTCCGTCGCCGTTAGCCCTGATATCCCAGAAGCGCACGCTTTGAAGGGCTGGTATCTAGACGGAGGCGCTCAAACGACGTTCACCCCACACTCTCAGGTGGGGTTGTCTTCTGGTTCTGGCGGGACATTTAACCGCAGTGAAATGCGGACGATTTTTGACATCAAGGGAGCTCAGCTTGGCATGTCCGACAAGGCCGACTTTTTTTCTACGCGCGCTACTATCATGCACATCAAGACCAATAATCTCGTGTATCCTGCTTGCCCAACGTCACAGTGCAGCAAAAAGATGACAGAGATCCATGATGGATGGAGGTGTGAAAAATGTGGCTGTAGCTACGAGAAGCCGGAGTATAGGTCAGTGCGAGTCCCATTGTTTTTGTCTATACTGGATGCGAAGAGTTTGTCTGCAGGTACATCGTTTCGATGGCTGTTGGTGATCATACTGGCCAAATGTGGCTTTCTGGGTTCAACGACGTAGGGAATACACTCTTTGGCATGACTGGCAACGAGTTCCAAGATATTCGGACCCAGGTATGTCCATATGGTCGTGGCATATCGCGGAATCTTTATTTTGTTGTAGGACGAAGCCAAGGTCAACCATATCATACACAGCGCCACGTGCAATTCGTATAATTTTGTTTGCAGGGCCTTTCAACAATCGTTCAACGTAAGCAACTCCGACTCAAATAGAACTTGCTTATTTTAATGAACAGGACCAAAACCGAGTAAGGTATAATATCCAGAGGATGCAACCTCTTGATTACCTCAGTGAGATGCGCAGTCTTGTCGAGCTCCTTCATTCGGCTTGGGCGCAGTGAAAGCGTGAGACTGTTATCAATGTTCTCGTCGATTGTTCCAGTTCTTAGCTTACCGTTACCGTGTATTAGTAGTAGCATTGCGTGCCATGTCAACTTTGAAGAGGGTCACTGGCAAGTGAACGATGCCGTCAAAATCCGTCTGCGAAACTAGTTCTACTAGCCGCTGCCGACGCATTTACGTGACCACTGTGGTACGTCTCTACCCTTTATCAACCTCGTGAAATGTCTCGACACCTCGAGGAAGCTGCGGGATCACAAGACGATATCTGTGTTGAATCCCAGGTCATGACCTCCTTATCTTATGCTGTGGGGCTTGCTGCGGGGTCACTGCTGCGCACGTCCATCCTTGCGTCCACTGAAAAACCGAAACACCGGCCCCAATCAAGGCCCCAATCATAGCGGCCACTGATAAGAAGGATTAGGGCGGATTCTTTACAGCACGGTAGCTAAAGATATTTCTGAACTTCTGAAGTCATTCGAGGGCCGGTAGTACTAGTGGTTTGCTGGCCGGGCTTCGAAGCTAGTCTGACGAAAGCCGGGTTGGCCATTGACAAGAGGCCTGACAAGATGGCAGGCGGCGCGGCTTCACTTTACTTGGCATGCAGCTCCCACAGGGCCACAGATCTACGTCCCACATATACATATTCCCAGGGTTTGTTAGGGCTCAGACGAGTCCCGACTCGAACCCGAGAAGAGACGATTCCATAGAAAAACTGCATTTAGAAAACCGCATTATCGATCGCCATTGGGCGTATCATTGCGTTCCCGAAAATTCAAACTGTCATACAACTTCTGTTTACTCTCCTACTGTGGTACAACTCCGTACATATACAAAAACGTCCACAAATCATCGAGTCAAAAATATGCGCCCATATTATTCAGGGAGTGCACCGAGACGCTTCAGGCAGTCGAGAACAACCCCGAGGACGATCAGAGAGAAGGCCTCAATGAACTCCTTGTCATTGTCGCGCTGATGCTGTGCCCAGCACCACATCCTCCATGCGATCGGTAGCCCAGCGCGCAGCTCTTCGTCCGTCGGGGCGTCCTCCTTTGCCTTCGGGACAATCTGCGAGCGGATGTCGTGTACGAGCGCCCCGCTGTGCAGTCTCATACGATACGCGCGATACGAGCGCCAGCGCGGCTGCGTCGTGGTAGCGAGAATTGTGCCCAGGACGACCTCTTCCTCTTTGAGGCGTACATCGGGTGCGTCGCCGAGCGTGTGGGTCACGCAGATGTAGCACATCTCGCGCACGTAGCACGCGTACAGCTCCTCCGGCTCAAGGATCTCCGCCGCCGGTGCCTCCAGAGCCGTAGTCGTCGTAGTCGTAGTCGTAGTCGTAGTATTAAGGGTGCTCTGGACGAGGGGGGCAAGGGCACGTGAAATCGGGTCCTCGAGAGGGTGGATCAAACCGGTCATGGGGAAACCCTCGACTGGCTCGTTTGAATCGCGCAGCGTGATTCTTCGGAACATATGCCCAAGCGCTCGATCCGACTCGTAGTAGTCCAGCTCCCGCGCGCCAGTCACCTCCTTCTTGTCCCAGTCCGGCTTGAACTTGATCAAAAGTTTCGGGAGGTTACTGGCTGAAATGTCGACAGGCACGCCGTTCTTTGCATAGTCGACGGCTTTGCTGCACAAGATAGCGAGCTTCATGCACCTGTCGTCGAATACGCCGTCCTAGGTTTGGAGGTGATCAAGAGAAGCAATACCGCAAATAATTGAAGTCAGACCTTCGACTGATCTGCGATGGTGATATGCCGGTTCGCTAGCAGACCCTGTGGTTCCCGCAAAACGTGTGAGTCTCCGTGAGAACATAGCAGCTTAGCAGGGAACGTACCATGACATCAGAGTTGATGTACTGGACAATGAATTTGCAAATGTCATCGACCGCAGCGTAGGGTTCGCCTTCCTCTAGTGTCCACACATTGGACTCACCCATAGCCGCCGGTTCTGCTTGGATAGTGGGGAGAAGGGACGGATGTCCAATGTAGATGTCGTATGTATCCCTGGAGGATCTAATGAACCACACCATTATCCAGAGCACACATACAACGTACCCATCCAGGTCTCCTCCAACAAGGCACGAAGCCAAGGCACGATCCCCTGAAACGATATCCTTCTGACGATGAAAGACACTAAATGGACCGTCGTTACGCACCGACGGCAGGTAGGACAACGACATTTTTCAAGCCGCGGAAGAAGCAAATCTTATCTTTTGGCGGCTCACCGACAGCGTAGACACGTTGCACTGTAGGACAACTCAGACCGGTAATACGTTTTGAGTGGGATTGATACGGGAAACTCACCATCTCCCGGGTGGATGACCGGACCCCTGGAAATGAGACAGTGGCCCTTCAGGAATACAGGGTCATCGTGTGCCGATCCTTGTACACATGCTAGATACCATCGTATTAGCTGACGTGCCTCCGGAGCCAACGAGAAACACACCGTATATTCGCCCTGGCGGCAAAGTGAACACGTCCTCCTCCTTCAGGCCTTCGTTAATATATGCCCTACCCTCGTCAGCAACGCCGACTAGCTGAAAGCTGTTCGGAACAGGGATGCGGGCCTTGAACTTAATCTCGCGGAGCGAATGATTCATAGAATATCGAAGAAGACTTTCGAAGAATGGCTTCCCGATTGCCGTCTTGTTGATACCATTCTTGAAGTCCAGTCCGAGGTTGTTGAGCTGCTCGAGGATGAAAGCTAGATGGTATTGACCGCCCATACTATGGTCCCTGAGTTGCTTGGCGAACACCTCTAATGAATCGCTAGAAAGGTAGATCTTCGCTTTTGCATCTTCCTGAAGATCAATGAACGCCTCTTTCTTGACGCCACGATCCTCCAGCGCCATCACCGCGAGTCTAGGTGATCCGATATGAGTCTTAGATATAGAAGTTACAAGGCAACGAACCTGTTCAGATGGACAGGGTTTGGGTAATCGAATGCTCGCGCGATCTCAAACTCGGCTTCTTCGACGTTATGTGCCGGAAATTTGTGCTGCGAGTCGCGCAAGCGCATCTTGATACCTTCCAGCCGGTGGTCCACGACGACCACTCCTTTGAACCCGAGGAAACGAAATTGATATGCGGACGGCTCCACACGGTCGCTACGCGTGTTGCCGGATGCCTTGCATTTTGCCTCCCAAATCTTGGCAGCCAACTCTGGAGAAATGGTGCCGACGCCATCTGTGTGAGGACCCAATTCTGGCTGTTCCTCCCACTCGTCGCGACGGATCTTCACGCTGGGGTCAGTCGCGGTGAACGCCTGCGCGATCCTCGCAGCGTACTTGCTCGGTGTACGGAGCAGCTTGGAAAAGTCCCCGAGAGAGGCACGAATCGCCTCCGCGGTTACGTACCCCTCCTCGGGGTCGCGGAAGGGAGCCATGAACCAGACCGAATGTTCCCGCAGCGCACTCATTGAAAAGGCGAGAAACTCGAATGTACGCCCGCCGAGGGTGAACCCGTCGCGCAATATACCTCCCACGCGCTGCTGGAGGAACCACGAGCCGTCTACTTCCCCATTCCAACGGTATTGGAGACGGTCCTCGTCACGAAACTCCACCCGTATGAAACGCTCGACGAGTGCGGGGTCGTGGCTCTGGTAGCGTCGGATGACTCTGTTAGACTGCGTTGCATAGGGGCCCTCCAGAAGGATGCGCGATGGAGTGATGATTACGTGGTGACAAGAGATGTGCCCTTGCGCGAGCCGGAGGGGCTTGATAGTGGGGTGCTTGGAGCGGACCCGCGCGAGGCAGTCAATTGGGGTTTCGTCCTGTTGTTGCTGTTGCTGCTGCTGTTGTTGTTGGCGCATCTTGAGCTCCACGGAAAACTGGCGCAATAGTTCGCTAGCCTCGTCGCCGTAGTCACGAATCACATCTTCTATTGGCTTCTGCAAAGAACGGAGGAGATCGTGGGTATTGAGGAGGCCACAGCGCAAGTAGCCTTCGATCTGGAAAGCGTTCTTCCAGTCCATCGACTCTATCCAGCGTTGGATATGGTACAGTTCGCGGTGAGCGAAGATTTTCTTTGCCAGAGCGTCGACTCGGGCGATGCGAACCGGGCGTGGTTCACATTCCGCGACGTGGCACACCTTCTCGAACTTGAGGAGGTCATCAGGGTCGGCTAGGACGACACGGAGGTGGTGAGCATATGGGGCAATAGCAGCATGCGCATCATCTAGTGTGCATATGCGGTCGCGCGTCTTGGATTTCCCTTTTCGTTCTACGCCTTCTGGAGCCCGGTTGTTGAAGCTCTCTTTCTCGAAATTTGGAGGCGCAAATAGGTCAAATATAATGACTGATGCCAGTGGCCATCTCCTCTCAGTAACACACAGCACCGATGCAAGAAATACGCACATGGCTGACCAGACTCGTCGTAACCTATGCCGAGCTTTTTTATGGAGGTGAATCTGATGATAATCAGGAAATTGTCCTCTTCAGTTTCTCGCTGCCCAACCTGAGTGGGACAGACGTCGGTTACACGCGCATGAATGGAGTGAATGGAGAGCCTGAGTGTGTCACTCACATCAATGCGAATGTGACTGTATTCATAGACGACAGTGATGTATGCTGCGCTATGACGGAGGAACTCTCGCTCATACTCTATCGAGAAGACTCTTCTTTGGTTTTGGGGTCCATTTGGTTCCCTGTACCAGACGCCAATTTGAATGTTTGCGATTTGCAGACGGATCTGGCTGGCATATTCTTTCTTTTGCGTATGAAGCTTGTCTTGGTCTGGGTCGATATAGCGCGCTTTTTCAAGCGTCTGCTTGACCTCGTGAGGAGCCTTCCGATGGGCGTTGAAAATACGGAGGGGTTGTCCGCATACAACGACATTGTGGTCCTTTGACTCCCAGTTCCACCGAAGTAGTCGTGAGCCTAGCTTGTAGGGGACGCGGAGAATCGCAGTCCCATTGTGAAGACGGCCGGCGGGGCTCTCCCCCATGACGATGAGAAAGTTGGGCTTTCTCCCTTTGTTATCTCTGTCATTAGGGTCATACAAGTCGGGCCCATGGAGGACGAGCTCGACGGCTTTGCGAACGTCGTAGACGTCTGCATCGAAACTTATGCGTTTGAGTTCGATCTCCATGCTGAGGGGTTAGAGCAGTAGAGTAGCCGGACGAACATGCTGGTGCTCAGATGCTCTTATAAAAGGAATTTCCAGAAGCTGCGGGCCAGGGTACGCAACCGTGAATCCTCAGAATGTTGATGGAGGCCCGAGCTCCCAGAAGACTCGGCGAGGCGGCGAAGCCACGGGCATGAGGCGCAGTTACCACATATTATCGCGCTTCCCACTCGTTTTCCCGTTTCGTTTACTACAATGACCGTTCAGACAGTCAACGTGTCAACTTTGAAGAACAATGTCCTCTGCGAAACTAGTTTTACTACTAGTAGCAGCCGCCGACGCATCTACTACGTCACGGTGAGTCTCTTTTTTTCTTTTTTTGGATCCATGTGGCACGTCTCTTCCCTTTATAGTATCGGCCTCGTGAAGTGTCTCGACGCCTGAGGAAGCTGCAGGATCACAACTTGAAGATGATATCTGTGTCGAAGCTTCCCAGGTCATGACCTCCTTATCTTGTGCTGCGGGGCTTGCTGCGGGGTCGCTGCTGCGCACGTCCATCCTTGCGTCCACCAGCTGAAAAAACCGAAACGTCGGCCCAAATAATAGCTATCACAAATAACACGAATTAGGGGATTCCTACAGTACGGTAGCTAAATATTTTCTATTTGTTTCTGAAGTCGTTCGAGGGCCGGCAGTACAAGTGGTTTGCCGGCCCAGTTTCAAAACTAGTCTGAAGATGGCGTGGCGTGGCTCAAGGCACCGCGATGTGGCCCAGATTTTATTTTACTTGGCATGCGGCTCAGCTCCCACAGATCCAAGTTCAACTGGCAAACTCCTAGGCTTTGTTAAGGTTCCTACTCGAACCCGAGAAGACGATTTCATTAAGAATCCGCCATGGGCTAAGTATTGCGTTCCCGAAAATTCAAACTGTTATACAACTCCCGTTTACTCTCCTACTGTGGTACAACTCCGTACATAAACAAAAACGTCCACAAATCATCGAGTCAAAGATATGCGCACTTATCATTCAGGGAGTGCACCGAGACGCTTCAGGCAGTCGAGGACAACCCCAAGGACGATCAGTGAGAATGCCTCAATGAACTCCTTGTCATTGTCGCGCTGATGCTGTGCCCAGCACCACATCCTCCATGCGATCGGTAGCCCAGCGCGCAGCTCTTCGTCCGTCGGAGCGTCCTCCTTGGCCTTCGGGATAATCTGCGAGCGGATGTCGCGCACGAGCGCCCCGCTGTGCAGTTTCATGCGTTGCGTGCGGTCGGAGCGCCAGCGCGGCTGCGTCGTGGTAGCAAGGATCGCGCCCAGGACGACCTCTTCCTCCTTGAGGCGCACGTCCGGCGCGTCGACGAGCGTGTGGGTCACGCAGATGTAGCGCATTTCGTGCACGTAGCGCGCGTGCAGCTCCTCTGGCTCTAGGATTTCCGCTGTCGGTGGTGGCTCCAGAGTTGTAGTAGTGGTAGTGGTGGTGGTAGTGTTAAGCGTATTCTGGACGAGCGGGGCAAGCGCGCGGGATATCGGGTCTTCGAGAGGGGCGATCAGACCAGGAGACGTCATGGGGAAGCCGTCGATGGGCTCATTTGGGTCGCGCAGCGTGATGCTTCGGAACATATGCCCAAGCGCTCGGTCCGACTCGTAATAATCTGACGCCCGCGCGCCGGTCACCTCCTTCTTGTCCCAGTCCGGTTTGAACTTGATCAAAAGTTTCGGGAGGTTATTGCCTGAAATGTCGACAGGTATGCCGTTCTTTGCGTAGTCGACGGCTTTGCTACACAAGGTAGCGAGTCTCATGCACCTGTCGTCGAATACGCCGTCCTAGTGTTGGAGATGAGAAAGCAACAATATCGCAAATAAATGATGTCACACCTTCGACTGATCTGCGATGGTGATATGCCGGTTCGCAAGCATACCCTGTGGTTCCCGCAAAACGTGTGAGTCTCCGTGAGAATACAACCGCTTAGGGAGCGTACCATGACATCGGAGTTGATATACTCGACGATGAATTTGCAAATGTCATCAATCGTAGCGTCGGGCTCGCCTTCCTCGAGTGTCCACACATTGGACTCACCCATAGGCGCCGGTTCTGCTTGGATAGTGGGGAGAAGGGCCGGATTTGCAAAGTAGATGTCGTATGTATCCCTGGAGGGCTTAATGAACCACACCAGCATCCAGGGCACACATTAAAACGTACCCATCCAGGTCTCCTCCGGCAAGGCACGAAGCCAAGGAACGATCCCCTGAAACGATATTCTTCTGACGATGAAAGGCACTAAAGGGACTGTCGTTACGCACCAACGGCAGGTAGGACCACAACATTTTTCAAGCCGCGGAAGAAGCAAATCTTATCTTTTGGCGGCTCGCCGACAGCGTAGACACGTTGCACTATAGGAAAAGTCAGACCGGTAATATGTTTTGAGTGGGATGGATACGGAAAACTCACCATCTCCAGGGTGGATGACCGGACTCCTGGAAATGAGACAGGCGCCCTTCAGGAATACAGGGTCCTCGTATGCTGATTCTTGCACACATGCTAGACACCGTCATATGAGCTGAGGCTGCCTCCGGAGCCAACGAGAAACACACCGTATATTCGCCCTGGCGATAAAGTGAACACATCCTCCTCCTTCAGGCCTTCGTTAATATATGCCCGACCCTCGTCGGCAACGCCGACCAGCTGAAAGCTTTTCGGAACAGGGATGCGAGCCTTGAACTTCACCTCGCGAAGTGAGTGGTTCATAGAGTAACGAAGAAGACTTTCGAAGAACGGCTTCCCGATTGCCGTTTTGTTGAAGCCATTCTTTAAGTCAAGTCCGAGCTTGTTGAGCTGCTCGAGAATGAAAGCAAGGCGGTATTGACCACCCATACCATGGTCCCTCAGTTGCTCAGTGAACATCTCTAATGAATCACTAGAAAGGTAGATCTTCGCTTTCGCATTTTCATGAAGTTCAATGAACGCCTCTTTCTTGACACCGCGATCCTCCAGCGCCATCACCGCAGGCCTAGGTGATCAACTATAAGATAGCCGAGACATAGAAGATACAAGGGAACGAACCTGTTCAGGTGGACAGAGTTTGGGTAATCAAATGCTCGAGCGATCTCAAATTCGGCTTCTTCGACGTTATGTACCGGAAACTTGTGCTGCGAGTCGCGCAAACGCATCTTGATGCCTTCCAGCCGGTGGTCCACGACGGCCACTCCTTTGAACCCGAGGAAACGAAATTGATATGCAGAGGGCTCCGCACGATCTCCACGCGTGTTGCCAGACGCCTTGCATTTTGCCTCCCAAATCATGGCAGCCAGCTCCGGGGAAATGGTGCCGACACCATCCGTGTGAGGACCCAATTCGGGCTGTTCTTCCCACTGATCGCGACGGATCTTCACGCTAGGGTCAGTCGCAGTGAACGCCTGCGCGATCCTCGCCGCGTACTTGCTCGGCGTACGGAGTAGCTTGGAAAAGTCCCCGAGCGAGGCGCGAATCTTCTCCGCGGTCACATATCCCTCTTCTGGGTCGCGGAAGGGTGCCATGAACCAGACGGAATGCTCCCGCAGCGCACTCATCGAAAAAGCGAGGAATTCAAATGTACGCCCGCCGAGGGTAAAGCCGTCGCGCAAGATACCTCCTACGCGCTGCTGGAGGAACCACGAGCCATCTACGTCCCCGTCCCAGCGGTAATGGAGACGGTCCTCGTCACGAAACTCCACGCGTATGAAGCGCTCGACTAGCGCGGGGTCGTGGCTCTGGTAGTGTCGGATGACTCTGTTAGACTGTGTTGCATAGGGACCCTCCAGAAGGATGCGCGACGGAGTGATGATAACATGGTGACAGGAGATGTGCCCCCGCGCGAGCGGAATGGGTTTGGGGGGGTTGGAGCGGACCTGCGCGAGACAGTCGATCGGGTTATCGTCCGGTTGTTGCTGTTGCTGCTGTTGTTGTTGTTGGCGCATCTTGAGCTCCGCGGAAAACTGACGCAATAGTTCGCTAGCCTCGTCGCCGTAGTCACGGATCACATCTTCTATTGGCTTCTGCAAAGAACGGAGGAGATCGTGGGTATTGAGGAGGCCACAGCGCAAGTAACCTTCGATCTGGAAAGCGTTCTTCCAGTCCATCGACTCTATCCAACGTTGGATATGGTACAGTTCGCGGTGAGCGAAGAATTTCTTTGCCAGAGCGTCGACTCGGGCGATGCGAACCGGGCGTGGTTCACATTCCGCGACGTGGCACACCTTCTCGAACTTGAGGAGATCATCAGGGTCGGCTAGGACGACACGGAGGTGGTGAGCATATGGGGCAATAGCAGCATGCGCATCATCCAATGTGCATATGCGGTCGCGAGTCTTGAATTTCCCTTTTCGTTCTACGCCTTCTGGAGCCCGGTTGTTGAAGCTCTCCCTCTCGAAATTTGGGGGAGCGAATAAGTCAAATATAATGACTGATGCAGCGGTCATCTCATCTCAGTAACACACAGCACCGATGCTAGAAATACGCACAGGGCTGGCCAAACTCATCGTAACCTATGCCGAGCTTTTTTATGGAAGTGAACCTGATGATAATCAGGAAATTATCTTCTTCGGTTTCTCGCTGCCCGATCTGAGTGGGACAGACGTCATTTATACGCACATGAATGGAGTGAATGGAGAGGGTGTCACTCACGTCAATGCGGATGTGACTGTGTTCGTACACGACAGTGATGTATGCTGCGCTATGACGGAGGAACTCTCGCTCATACTCTGTCGAGAAGGCTCGTCTTTGGTTTTGGGGTCCATTTGGTTCCCTGTACCAGACGCCAATTTGAATGTTTGCAATTCGCAGACAAATCTGGCTGGCATATTCTTTCTTTTGCGTGTGAAGCTTGTCTTGGTCTGAGTCTATATAGAGCGCTTTTTCAAGCGTCTGCTTGACCTCGTGAGGAGCCTTCCGATGGGCGTTGAAAATACGGAGGGGTTGTCCGCATACAACGACACTGTGGTCCTTTGACTCCCAGTTCCACCGAAGTAGTCGTGAGCCTAGCTTGTAGGGCACGCGGAGGATCGCAGTCCCATTGTGAAGACGGCCGGCGGGGCTCTCCCCCATCACGATGAGAAAGTTGGGCTTTCTCCCTTTGTTTTCTCTGTCGTTAGGGTCATACAAGTCGGGCCCATGGAGGACGAGCTCGACGGCTTTGCGAACGTCGTAGACGTCTGCATCGAAACTTATACGTTTGAGTTCGATCTCCATGATGAGAGGATGTAGCAGTAGAGTAGCCGGACGAACACGCTGATGCTCAGATGCTCTTATAAAAGGTGTTCCCAAAGGCTGCGGGCCAGGTGTGCGCAGCCGCAATGCCTCTGAATGATGTGGCACCAGAACGGGGTGTAAAACTGGCCCAGCTCTCCCCCCCCCTAACATGTCACGTGACACCACGTAATCATCAATCCAAAAGCTCGGAACCAAAAATAAAGTTTGGATCGAAAATTATGTAACTGATCACAAACATAAATACGACATAATCATCCTCTGTTTCTTTTTTTTTTCTTCTTTTATTTGTGTAGTGTAAATATAGTACAAACAAAAGCAAATAAGGTAAGCAATGCCCCACGACGCGTTGCACCCCCCTATACCCTTTGGGCGTGCGGCCCCCTCCTCCCCCTTTGGCCCCCCTTTCCCGACCCCGTACACGTGCGCAGGACACGCAAGCGCAGGACTGCGCGGGACACCCCCCCGCCCCTGCCCCTGAAGGGGTGCGCGCCCCCCTCTTGCCCCCTGCCCCCGTATGCGCGCAAAGGAGGCGCGGGAACGGTACGCCCCCCCCTTTCGTCCCCGTCCCCGTTCACGTCGAACAGGAGACCCGAACACCGCCCCCGCCCCCGTTGATTCGCGAACGGGGGGCTGCGCAGGAAGTGACACGCCACCCGCGTTTGCGCACGACGGGGACGCGACGGCCACCCTCCGCCCCCTTCGTTCACGCGCGAACAGGACACGCGAACGCGGGACAAGCCCCCGCCACTGCAGCCGCCGCTCCCGTTTGCGCGCAGGGGGGGGTGGGGCACAGGAACAAGGTGCACGGGACAGGTACGTCCCCCGTCTCTGCCCTCCCGCCCCCTCGTTTACACGCGAACAGGACGGACGGCGTGGGACAAGGTACGCGCCCCCCCCCCCCCCCTTCCCCCTCTTGCCGGGGACCGCGCGCGCAATGCCAGAGGCGGCGCGGCGGCCCCCCCGGTTTGCGCGCAGAGGCCACACGCAAACGAGGGGTTTGCGCGCGGGGATGAGAACGGGCGCGCCCCCCACACCCCTGCGCCCCGCCCCCGTTTGCGTGCACGAACCCCGCGCGAACGCGGGCGCGCGCTCCAGGTTGGAGTGCGCCCCCGGGTTCGCGCGCACAGGCAACGTGCGAACCGGAACGCACAGAAGCGGCGCCCCTTCCACGACACAGGGGCAAGCGAACCGAGGGCGCGCGCGCTAGAGCCAAACGCGAACGGGCGGACGCCCGGAAGCGCCCCCCCCCCTTTCCCCCGGTTTGCGCGCCAGGGCAAAACGCGAGCGGGCGACCACGCGGAAGCCCCCCCCCTCTCTCCCGCGGGTTCGCGCGCAAGGGCGGAAGCACCCCCCTCCTCCGTGTATGCGCTCCGGGGGCGCGCGGGTCGGGTGGTGCGTGACCGGGCGGCGCAAATGGGTGGTGGCGCCCCACCCTCCGCTTTGCGCACAGGGGCAGCACGCATACACGTGCTGCCCCTGTGCGCAAAGCGGAAGAGTACCTCCCCGGTTCATGAATGGGAGGGTGAGGACAACGAGCGGGGGCACGCGGCATAGGGCGCGTGGCCCCCTTTTTGCTCCCTCTCGACTTAGACAAAGAAAAGTACATATGTTATGTAATTTTTATTAACTAATAAACATGTTTTTTTTTCAATTAAACAAACAAATAAACAAAGCAAAGGTTTAATTTGCTTTTGTTTGTACTATATTTACACCACACAAATAAACGAAGAAAAAAAAAAGAAACAGAGGACGGTTATGTCGTATTTATGTTTGTGATAAGTTACATAATTTTCGATCCAAACTTTATTTTTGGTTCCGAGCTTTTGGATTGGTGATTACGTGGTGTCACGTGACATGTTAGGGGGGGGGAGAGCAAGGACAGTTGGGGTGTAAGGCGCTGTTCCTGGATAGTTTTCCCACACGTGTTCCCCTTTCAACCCCTTTCATCTACTAGTAGACTACTACAACCACCAAGACAGTGACTGTTCAGACTGTCAACGTGGCAACCCTCAAGAGGGTCAAGAACAACATTGGGAACCTGTCTGCGAATTAGCACTTGTCGTTGACGAGCTCCCCGTGAAATATCTGTGGCGGAATGAGGAATGGCTAGAGCATCATGCTGTAGTCTTTGTGGTGCCAGTGGGCGCGACTAGGCGGCACCTGCTCATTTCTTTCTTGGAAGGCCGCCACCCGTCCGAGTCTACCCTTTCTCAACCAGTTTAAAGAACCGTAACTCCTTTATTTCGCCCACCCGCCACATCCAGAAATACAAATCGCCATGGTCGATGAAGGGGGTTTTGTCCTTTGCACGTTGGCGCGCTCCGGGAGGGTCCCGCCCACCCGTCGTGACCTCGCCTCGGACACCAAAACCCCCCTTTTCGGTCGAGAAGCACTGCGTGCTTCCGCCCAATCCGAGTCTCTGCCATTTGTCTCTCATCATGCTGACCAATACCACAATTTTTATTCTCCCTCCTCGTGGCACGATCATTCCCCCACGCTGCTGCTCCTCACCCGGTGCGACACGGGCACGTCTTCCCCAGTAAGCCAGAGCAAGCGACTCGCAAAGATGTCTCAACGCCCAGAACAATTCGAGAAGGCTGCGGGATCACAAGACGACATCCGTGTCGAAGTTGCCCAGGTCATAACCTCTTTATCCTACGGTGCGGGGTTGCTGCGCACGTCTCCCACGTACACTCATTCCCCACGTTATTACTGTAGGTTCCCCGGAGGCCCTCCGCGGACTACTCCACGCCAGGCCTTCCTTCCTCTATGCCATTTCGCCCTTCGGCCCCTCTGAGCCTGTTTAAAATCCTCCTGTCGCTTGCTCATAAGTCCTCATTCAAACGGCTGGTCACGAGTCCTCGTGTCTTTTTTTTTTTTTTGGAATAGCGATATATTAGGTAGCAAAGGATAGTAACTAGGTTACCTAACAATCCTACCTAACGCGCTGATGCGAACCTCGGAGGCTCGAAAACAAGGAAAAATGCATTGACGCACACCCAGAGTGGGTAGTGTGGGACTCAAGTGCTTCAGATCTATCTGGTAGAACCTACTACCCACTAAAAAACCATGTTTCGATTCATCCAGAAAGCTGGGAGGTCGCGGTGCCTCTTACCATATTCGGGTCTGCACGTGTTTCACTAGGTTTATGTAATATGCTTTCCTCAGCAATTCGGTTGCTGTCGTTTCGTCTTTGGAGAGTCTCCTACTGATTACTTGGAGCCATATTTGCTCTGCTTCTCTTTCCGTGTGTACGGATATTTCCTTCACATTTCAATGTCCCGATCAGGTATGCTGATCTTGGGATAATAATATTGAGCAGACGTGATGCTCTTGGGTCGAACCACGTGATCGTTTGTGGGGGGGAGTTTGGCGTTGTGTTATGTTGGGGCAGTAAGGCCGGTTGGGGTGAAAAAAAAAAAAAAAAAAAAACCCTGAGGCGAACTCTGCCCAATTTTCGGGGTGTTCTCACCCACTAGAGACCATATTATGTGTCCGGAAGATCATAGTATTTTGATTAGCAGGCTATATGGTAGCTTCTGTTTATCTTTGAGAGGGTCGCCCTCTTTATCATGCAGTACTCGCAGGGGAGTAGGTGTGTGCTCAGGGATGTAATAGGTATGCGCGTGGGTTATGCGTGGGGTGGTGGTCCCCTGGTAGAGGGCAGTGCCCTCTGGGTAAATGTGAGGATGTCCTCTGGGTATGCGTGAGGTGGTATTCCTCGTAGGGGGGCGCCTGGTGTTGGAAAAACCGACCATGGTGGTGGTTGCGGTTCAACCCCGCCCACGAGTCCTCGTGTCAATACTGTATGTCAAAAGAATGTCGCCGGAAATCCGGGCCGTCTGCGGGACTACTAACTTAAGTCTAACTTACTAGCAACCGGCGCCGACGAGCTTTTTTGTTTCACTGCTCGCGCCGTCTAGCATCAGCAAAATAAATCGGGAATTGGAAGCAGTTGCAAGTGCTTGTAAGCTGTCGCAACTCCCGCAAGCGGTCCAACTCAGGGCCGAAGTTGCAAGAGCTCACATGCGCTCGCACAATGATGTCGTTTCATAATTCATTGCAATTGTCGCTTGAAATTGCGATTGTCTTGCGAATTGTAACCAATTTTGTGACTTACAATACCTATCATGTCTTGGCATGGGTTGTTGGTAATTCTGCAGGTTGTGAGTTCTTCGGAGCGTCCTCGAAAATTGGAGGTATTTCTGGTCGGTTGTGCGAGTTCCAAGCGCTCTTGCACTCCGTAGATCGATTAGGTGCATCAGGAAAATATCACAAAAACTTAGTGGGCTTAGAGTGCTTATTTACTCTAAGCCCTTTCTAAGCCTCTCAAGCTGCTTATTTTCTGCTTAGTGAACTAGTCATTAAGCACAAGTAAAATCTAAGTATACATAAGTTTGTTAAGTAGTTAAAAAAGTACATTATCAAGTAAGTAGAAAGATATTAAGTAGAACTGCTGCCTCTGATCCCCTCACCGCCGTCGCCAATCCCGCCACGTCACCAATCCCGCCGCGTCGCCATTCCCGTCGTCCCCCGTCGTCCCCACCGCCGTCCCCTCTGCCGCCGCTTCGTCGCGGTCGTGGTAGTCGACGTGGTCGCGGTCGTGGTCGCGCCGTCATTGCACAGTCGTCGAGGTCGTCTTCGCGCGGCCGACTCGCGCGCCGTGGTCGTGTCGTCGTCGCGCCGTCGCGCCATCGTCGTACCGTCGTCGCGCCATCGTCGTACCCGGGCCGTTGTCGCGCCATCTTCGCGCCATCGGTCGTCGTCCTGCGAGTCGTCGTCGTGCGGCTTGCACCACGCCGCGTGCCGCGTGCGTCGTCGCATGGGGCTTGCATCGGAGTAGTGGTGGTGGCTTGCGGTCCGAGTCCACGTGTGGGAGTGGCGTCGGTGGTGGGCGTCGGTGGGGTCGGAGGCGGTCACGGTGGTGGCGGCAGAGGCACACTCGACTTAGAAAAAAAAAAGTGTCTAGCGGAGCGGAGGCTGAATCTGCGGCGTGGGAAAGTGTGCCTTGACACGTCGACAACACCGGGCACCCTTCTGCCTCAACGCTTCTTCATGCTTCAACAACTGAACAACTGAACTGGTGCGTTTGTTCCGTTTATTTTTCTTTCTTTGTTTCCTTCTAACTGTTCTTTTAATGGTCCTCTTCCAGGTATCGCCTTTGCGCGCGGGCCACCCCCTCTACTCCAGGCCAACACCGTCGCGGGCACGCAATCCACCACACCACCACGCCCTGTCCCTTGGCCACACCCCCGCCGCGATGCTGGGCTTCGGCCCATTAAGATACGTTCTTTTTTTTTTTTTTGGTTTTTTCGTTCTTGTTCGTTTAATCACTTGTGTTACAGACCCTCGAGTCCCCGTCGCCGCCTCCGCCTCCACCTTGCAGCACACAAGCCCGTGGCCGCCGCCTCCAACCCATCGCCGCGCACAAGTCCGCCGCCACCGCCACCCCCTACAGCACGCAAGAGCCGCCGCAACGCCACCCCCACAGCGTGCAATCCCCGCCGCTACGACGCCGACGCCGACGGCAACCAGGTCGACGACGACGACGACGCGGAGGGCGACGGTAGCTGTGACGTGGAGGGCGACGGTGGCGGTGACGCGGAGGGTAGCGGCGACGGTGACGCGGAGGGCGACGAGTGGTGACGCAGCGGCGGTAACGACACGGAAGCGGGAACGACGGCAGCGAGGGCGACAACGGCGGTGACGTGGCGGCGGCGGCGTGGCGGAAATGGCGGCGGCGGCGGGGCTCCTTGTACTAAAACTACTTCAATTGTGTACTATTCTGTCATATTCTATGGAATAAATATGTTTTTCTGATGTTTTTCTTTTCTGTATGTGTAGTGATTCATCTCCTTATTGAACTTGAGTTCAAGCTTAAGTCACTTAGTATCTCTTTATTGAACTTAAGTCCAAGCTTAAGTCACTTAGTTCTTGTCTTTCTCCCACGGAAATTTGGTCCATAGACTCTGCTTGACACCCCAAGCCCAGAATAAGCTGGAAAAAGCCTTGGCTAAGTCATTTTTAATGAATCGACTTGGCTTAGTCTAAGCACGCTCGTGCTTAGTGGCCTTGGGCTTAACAGTGCTTAGAGGTGTTGTTAAGCATAAATAAGCATAAATAAGCACACTTAAGTGCTATTAAGAAAAACGGAGATTTTCCTGATGTGAGTTCCAAGCGCTTCTGAACTTCATGGATTGATTGTGCGAGTTCTAATTGCTTCTACTCTTGGTGGATCAGTTGTACCAGTTCCAAGCACTTCCGCACTTCGTAGATCGATTGAGTAAGTCCCAAGTGCTTCCGCACTTAGTCGTTAGTCATAATTGACTCTAAGCATGTCTATTTCCCGGGTTAAATGGTTAAATGGTTACAAGTGCTTAGACAGCTCGGGTGCACCCCTCGGAGTTACAAGCCTTACAAATACTATTTATCATTGGGGATTCTCACGTGGTATTTGCAATCGGGTACAACTAGTTTGAACGTAGGGAACACAATGGCAATGAAATATCACTGATAGCGTCGACGCTGTGGTGGGACGACGTTAGTGTTTGTTTGCTTGGGCTGCATAAAACCCACCTTGGCGGATTTTTGTTTTCTCGCAGTCTTCGGCTGTGGCTGCTGAGCGCCAGGAAGTTCTCGGTCGCTGTCGTTCTCATCGCCTGCGCCTTGGTCCTTTGGGTGTGCCCGGGAACTCCGCTTCCGGGACTGTCTCGCAGGTATGTCCCCTTCGCTGTCTTCGTCCAATCTGCCACCATCACCAATTTCTTCGGGGCCTCGCGTGGTTGGTGTGGTCTGGCGATGGAATGACGAAGACGCTTCTTCATTCCTGGGTACTTCATCTGATGGTTGGGTTAAAGGTGAAGATGGTGGTTCTGATGGGCTAAACATCAGTAATGAAGTCTGTGATATACCAGTGCACTCACCCTCATTATAGGCCGCCGCCTCTTCAATGCGACGTTGTGCAGCTTGGGCCTTCGCTCTGGCTAAGGCGCCATTGCTGGTATTTCTTGAGGCCGATCCCATAGATGTGAGGCCATTCCTGTGGCCGAACACATGTCTGTGAACGATATCTGTGAGTTCCGTGTCCGCAATGGGGATGAGTGCTTACAAGTTCCACCAAGAGATGGTTTCTCGCATCCAATCTTGGTCCACCTCGAAGAGTCCAAAGAGCATCTCGGCAAAGGTGTCATAGTCGAAAGGACCTTCTTTGCAGGACCATGTCTGCTGGGAGCTGATCGAAAACCGGGCCTATCTTGGCGTCACGTCTAAGTAAAGTGATGATATCAGCATAGACTTGCCTGGACCGCCGTATACACGAGCGCGGGCACCGTTACTGTTGTCATGCCGTATTTCTTGGTCAAGCCGGCATGGACAGACTTTGTCGTTGTCGAAGGTTCTTCCATAGCACTCCCAGCGCCAAGGAATATTGCTCGGAAACACTGAGAAGGTGTCAAATCACGCTCTACTATGACTGAGAATCACGTACCCGCACAAGAAAATACCCTCGCATGAGCCCCTCGAGGAGATTATCTGGATTGTAGTAATCTGGGTCCTCGTACAAAAATGCTGGCAGAAGGTCGGCTGTCACATTGTATTCGTTGTTCACATCGTCGATTTTTTCTACGACACTATCTGTAGTGATTAGTAATTGATGGTCGCAGACCGGTGTACTGACTCTGCCGGATCGAGGTTGTACGCCTCGAGATAATCTATTGGTATTAGCATCCTTCCCAGGTCGTCGTGGTTGAAACCTCAATCCGACTTGGAGTCGATGCTCAGGTTGAATGGGGTTCGAATCGTACTGGCCAGCCTTCCTGCAAGTCCTTTGAGCGTGTGGGCGTCGTTGGATCGTGCCGTTCGCATCCCCAGTTGGAGCTGTAAAATAGAGTCAGGCATATATATGCATGAATTGGAAAAAAAAAACTTACATCTTCGGAAACTTTGCGTGGTACCTTGCCATGCTGCTCCAAGAGTGTCTGTAACCCGGGGCAGAACGCCATTACTTTCTCACAGTATTCTGTGTATCGACGGATCCCTTCTTCGCTCCTGTGTTCCTTCTTTAGATAGTGGCGCTTGTATGCGCATATAACACTTACAATCGAATCCCCTCAGGGTTGCTTCCAGGGTTCAAGTTTTCCTGAGCGACGACAAGGATATTTGATATGGATGCGAACGGATGTACACATCTCTTGATGTAGCGGCCAGTCTTCACAAAGACGAGCTCATCGTCTTTTTGGTTACCGTCTCTGCTAGCATATATCAGCATATAGTATGATATACGAGCCAAGGTACTTACGATCTTTCGTCACCTTGGCCAGCACGGGCAGGCCCCCCTTCAGTGGTCCTATCGTGGCTAGGGTTTGGGGGCATATAAGAGCTTGTTGGAGGAGCAACTATGGAAAAGGAGAATAAGTTGGGTGTGCACCCGTTGTACCCAAAACAATTCTTTATCAAGAGCCCTGGGTAGTCATGTGATGAAGATCATCGTGTTTTAGCAAAGCGCACATAGGCGTGTAATTTACCTTTTATTGCCTTTTATGAACATGGAGTGCTTTGAAGAAAGATTTCGTCCCAGGCCCCTGTGTCGTACTATGGGGTTAATGCCCCACCCATCGTGGATCTGCAATACGGAGATATTGTCAAGTTTCTGGCAGATCTGTATCACCAGTATATACTGGTCCTGCCGAATAATATCAACAACCCGGTCGCTGTGACTTGCGTGGGCACTTACTGCTTATGGGATTCAAAGAGTAATTGAGGTTGCGGATGTATGACGCCCCCGGGCCAATGAAGTGGCCAATATCATGGGGCGCGCCCGACGTCTTCTTGAGGCCACTTGGATGTCTCACTGGATCTCACTAGGCACGTGTCATTTGGGACGGGAGTGGAGTTACGTGCTCGGTCAGTTCCGAACACTCTTTTCAATGCAAGTGACTATTTACCTTGACAAAGCCAGGTCCGAGAAGCACCCCGCATCTATTTGAGACGGTGACCCTGGACCAACTCATTCCTGGACCTCTACTGTACCGACATCCTCGTCCTCTGAATATCCCTGCCTCATGTCAAGTATGCAAGGCCTCGCCCCCCGCTCTCACCCTCTCGCTGCCCCCTCATCGATCATCCTGCACACATACGCCCTAGCCTCTATTACCTTACTTCGTCCACGCATGCGAGGCATGATCCAACCTTTCCTCACCCTTGCGCAGTCCTCCTTGCCGTCGCCCGGGAGATCGTCACTTCCACTTCCCACTATCTGCTTTCCCTCGTCCCCATCTTCCCTCCCATCTCGCTGTCTCCCCTGCTCGCTGTTTCCTCCCCACCATCTCTCTTGCCCGCACCTCCCGCCCTGCCCTGGTACCGCGTCCTCGTACTACTTGTGTGATGCCCACGCTACCCACCCCTTGTTGACGTGTGAGGATCGGCCGTTACCTCTCTCACCATCCCCCCTCCTTCCTGCCCTCTCGCTACCCTCTCGCCCCGTCTTCCTCTTCCTCCTGCCTTCCTGTCCTCTCAGTGCCCCTCCCTCTCATTCCTTGCCATCGCATATGAGGGCAACTGTCGCCTTCGTCCTTCTTTCTGGCATCTCCTCACCCCGTCCATCGTTTCACTACCCCGCCACTCTCACTGCCTTCACAATCGCTCCCTTCTTCTGAATTGCTTCCCTCTGCCCCGGCACTACTGGCTCCCGTCCCCTACCCTCACACTTTTCCCTTTTCCTTCCCGCAACCTCACAGCCCTTGGTGTCCTCTTGCCGCCCCTCTCGCCCTCTCTGCGCCTTCCTCCTCACCCTGCCTGACTTCTGCCGAACTCTGCCAACCTTCTGCCAACCTCTGGTTGCTATTCATACCGTCTCCTTGCCCGCACTGTTGTCTCATCAACCTATTCCTGCTAGCATCGCCGATACTGTCAGCAAACCCTCCGAGTCAAGCACCAGAGACCGAACCAATGCCCCGTGCGGCATCCCCCCTCCCATCGGTGACTCGCGTGTTATCACACAACCGCATATTAGCGGCCATAACCGATATTTTGTTCATGTAGCCAGCCATACGAATATATGTTTTTGAGAGAACAAACTACAAAGTTAGCTTAAGATTTAAGACCCTTCTGACGCCTCTCCTGCTCATCCTCGCTCGTTTCGGGCTCCGTAAGCGAACTATTGAGGCTGTTGTGTGACGAGGTGAGTTCATCGTAAATGTCCCTGGGGATCGGGGGAAGCACTAACAGGTCTTGGCCACCAGACACCTGTTGCGGGAGCCCGGTGACCACAAGGCGAGAGGGTCCCGCCTCGGCCTTTGCCTGTTTCTCGGGTACTTTCCCCGTCTGTTTGCACCTCGGATCGCAAGGGAGCTTCTTGGCATCGCCTGAATGGGTTTCGCCTCGGGGTGGCGTAAGCTCGGTCAATGCTCAAGGTGTCATGTTAGCGTTGTCAATTTTTTGGGGGGTAGGGTGGACACAGATGTTCTTCGAGACGCTGAGATAAGTACTATCAGACTATGATACGCGGATAAGTACTCACGACTTGGCTGACTTCTGGAGGAACCAGCACCAAAGCGATCATGGGCGTCCCAAGTGATGCTGCGCACACAGACAGGTTCAGATCAAGATGGGATACAGGAGGAGCCATCTGCAGGCCGAGGGACTTGGGCAAGGGTTCTTATACGTGAACAATGGTCGCTGATCAGTTTTGACAGATGCACGGAGCGTTTGGCGAACCATTCAATGCGACGATACGACATAGTAGGTACCCTTCCATATCACCACCCTTTCCCAACCTATCTCCCAACCAACGAGTCATGGTGCAGACTTGCGCGTCCTGTGGTAGGCAATTTTCGAACAACGTCTCACTCGATAGGCAGCAAAATGCCCAAAGAAGCAAAGAAGGTTATCACCGATACTGAATATGAACACACAGCAACCGGAAGGGAGCACATCCGAGTCACACACACGGAAACGTGCCCGCATCGAACCCGCAGACGTGGACGATGCCGGACCAAGTAACATTGATGCATACGAAGAACCTCCCCCTACACGTTCGGCACGCTCGGGTCGCACAGTTCGCATACCCCGGCGGCTCATGGACTATGTACCTCATGGCGACATGTCCTTAGCCCATGTACCACCCCGTGCACCTACTCCCTCCGAGCGCGATGACCGCTCAGCTACCCCGACGATCGATGAGACTCCCACCGCGGATCTACGACCTCACCCGTTCCAAACTCTAGCCAATAAGCTGGGTGTCTTTAGAAGATACACCCACGCACCAACCTGGCACCCGAAACACGAGGAAAGATTAGACCTCATGTGTGACTCACCCTCTACAGATGTTCCGCCTCCCCCTGTCACTAGAGATGCAATACACGAGATTTCACACGCCATGTCCGACCTGTTTGCGCCATTTCCCAACTTTAGCACTGCAATATATACTGCGGCGTACTTCTCTGGTATGGATACCAATCTGAGGAACACGCGACTTTCTTGGCGAAGACAATGCGGCATCCCAGATTCGATTTGGAGGACCTGGGGGACTTCAATGCACACGTGGAAAATGTGCGCCTGGACAAATATCTCAAGAACGGAACACACCCCTTCCAAACTAAAGATGGCTGGCAGGAAGCCACTGTCCGCATCCGCCTCCCAGTAGAAGGGAAGCAATTCAGTTCAGAGGATGACGCACCAACGCTACCAATACATCGCCTCTTCCATCATTCGATCACTGACATTGTTAGATCTGTCTGCGCCTCCAAGACGGCAGAGTCATTCCACTTCACGCCGTTTACTATGCACTGGTCCCCCAACCCAGACAACCCACTCGAGCTTGAGCGAATATATGCCAATACGTACATGTCAGACACGATGATCTGGACACAGACTGAGATCAACAATATCCCTAGACTGGAAGGCGATACCAAGGAGTGTGTGGTGCTGGGGCTCATGCTAGCCTCGGATTCCGCACAACTCACAAATTTTGGGTCGGCCTCAGTCTGGCCAGTCTACCTTATGTTCGCCAATCAGCCTAAGCAAGAGAGGGTGAGACCTTCGTGTCATGCGGTGCATCACCTTGCATACATGCCCTCAGTAAGTGTTCTCGCTATCAATTCATCTATCTGGCAGTTCACTAACAACGACCATAGCTCGGACAAGACTTTGCTAGTCGGTATCAGCAGATTACTGACAAAGCGCCATCGCCCGCAATTGAAACCCACTGCAAGCGCGAGCTGATGCACGCTGTCTGGAGTCACATCATGGACTCGGACTTCTTCGAGGGTTGCACAAACGGCCTTACGATCCAATGCGCTGACGGCATTGAGCGGGTATTCTATCTTTGCATAATGACATATTCCGCCGACTATCCCAAGAAGTAAGTCAAATAATCGCCGCCAAGTCCTTGATACTGATGAAAAGGGCCAGAATCCTTTTAACTACGATCAAAAATCTCGGACGGTTCCCTTGCCCGCGATGTCTCACTAAAAAGAAGGATATACACGACCTAGGTACACCACAAGACGCTCGACGTCGCAAGAGGATCCGCGCCGACAATGATCGTCGACGTCGAGACGTTAATAGGGCGTGCAAAGTGATGTTTGAGAAGGGGTGTCCAATCCCAAACGCGCCAGTCCAACGGATCCTCGGAGACCGCTCCATGGTGCCGACCCGGGTACAATCAATATTCTTGTACTGCAAGCTACTAACGCGTTCAACAGAACGCATTCTCGGAAAAACTGGCCGGGATAGGCCAGGACTACCACAACTTCTTCGTCGTGGATCTCCTCCATGAGTTTGAGATTGGGATCTGGAAGTCAGTACTCACTCACTTGATCGGTTGATCCGAATGCTATACGCGATTCCAGGGGGTGAGGATCACGTAGCGATCCTAGACGACAGGCCAGTCTGCGCTACAACTCCGTACGACGCAGAGTACTAATACTCTACGCAGGTTTCATAACGTCCCGACTTTCGGTCGCAACACAATTCGCAGACTCCCAGGGAATGTCTCGGAACTCAGCAAACTGGCTGCCCGTGACTACGAAGATATTTTACAGGTATGCGATCTGCACTCCGGCATAATGACCTTGAGCTGATTGACAATTAGTGCTCAGTGCCAGCCTTTGATGGGCTGTTTCGGGAGGAGGAGGACAACAAGAGCATCAGGGAACTCCTGTTTTTGCTCGCCACTTGGCATGCATATGCCAAACTGCGCCTGCACACAGACACAACGCTGCAGATGTTCGAGACGGTTGGCAAAGCCCTCTGCCATGCACTAAGACACTTTGCGACTGTGACAAGTCCTCAATACATGACAAAGGAACTCGCTCGAGAAGCCAACGCACGTATCACGCGTGGACGAGCTCAAGCAACAACGCGCAACACAAGGGCAAAGCAAAGTGCGAGCAAAACGACCAAGGTCAAGAAGGCCAAGCGGTTCAATATGACCACGTACAAGATTCACTGCATACCTGATTACCCAGACGCAATCCGGAGATATGGGACGACAGATTCATACAGCACACAGACGGTAAGCTTGATCTGTCCTATCCCTGAGCATGTGGCTCGACCGATCGTTGCAGAGCGAGCTTGCGCATCGTCTTTCCAAGATGTGGTATAGGACATCCAACAAGAACCGCGGATTCATCGGCCAGATTGCTAGCAAGGAGAGCCGCACGCGGTTTTACGCTGCGATGTTCGAGGAGTTGGCCGCCAGCTCAGCAGCGGCTCCATCCACCTCCGAAGCAAGACATCCACAGCCACAACCAGAAGACGGGAAGATGGACTGAGAAACCCCAGCGAACGTTATTGGATGCCCAAGATGTATGCATCTTGCAGAAACCTTACAGAGTGGCTCATCGACAACCAGGCTGACCATGCTCTTCACGTGAGTCTAAAGTCCCTCAGCCATGGTCTCATAGACACTAATACCGGTCCTCGAATAGGACTTTCGCCGTCGCTTGCTTGATCACTTGTTGGCACGCATCAGAGGGACACCGTATGCCGGGGATGAACACAATTTCACAAGTCGAGAACGCGGCAACGTCATAATTGATCAGAACCGAATATACGAACACAAGACCATTCGGTTCAAGTCAACGACGTACGACGCACGCAGAATGGAAGAGTCTGCTAATCCCCGTACCCACGCAGATATCATGGTTCTGTCGCATGAAGACCGTGAAGGGCGGCCGGCGTTTCCCTACTGGCACGCGAGAATCATTGGCATCTACCACTTTATGGTGCACAAGTGGATTGAAGGAGCGACAGGACTTAGCCCCCCTTCACAGATGGATGTCCTATTTGTTCGTTGGTTTGGTTTTGACTCCCCTGATGGACAGAGCGGTTGGGGTGCATGGCAGTTACACAAAGTCGGTTTTCTGCCTGATACCGACTTACATGGACCCGCTTTCGGTTTCCTAGACCCAAGCGAAGTAATACGGATGGTACATTTAATCCTGGACTTTGCTTCCATTCGTACAAAGGAGTTATTGACCGGAAAATCCATGGCCATACAAGACCCTCATCCAGATGGGGAGTACCCCACGTATTATGTCGCCATGTATGTGCCACATATTTCCTAATTTAGTGTCTCAACACTTGCCTAGGTTTTCGGACAGAGATCTCTTCATGAGATACTGCGGAGGAGGGGTAGGCCATTTGGCAACTTGGCAGTGCAGCAAGACCTTACTCGCGGATGAGCACACGTTGGTGGCAGAGTCACAAGTTGAAGATGAATTGCCCGAGCCCACTGGGGACCAGGAAACTGAGTCCGAAGACTCGGACCAGGCGGAGAACGACAAGGAGAACGAAGATGACGAAGACTCGGACCAGGTGGAGAATGAGAATGAGGGAGACGAAGACTCGGACAACGCAGATGACCCGCTCTTGGGCGCAATAAATGATACAGACGTTGTTAATGTAGCCGGATTTGCGACACTGTAATCTTTTTTTTCCCGAGGGACTCGTAACTGATAGGAGACTCGACGTACTTAAATGCCTTTGGCCAGCAACTTGTCAGGCTGCGTTTGAACTCCTCGACAAGCCTGAGTGTGTGAACATTTCTTCTGATCACTCTCATTACATTGTTTCCCATGTGCGACGGAGCCTATTGTTATTACTATTGATAACCAACTGAAAGGGATTTAGTGCGTGATATAGTAAAATTACAGCTACTTGCAATCGGGCCACAATAATTATGGAAGGTTTGCAAGTGCTCACAACGCAACTGTGAAACCCAACCAATAAATAGAAGCGCTTACAATGCAACCATAGAGTTTTTTCGTATTATCAATACTTACAGACTGACCCAAAAATTGTAAGCAATTCCCAAGGGGGGTGCAAAAATGTAATATTGTAAATGGGGTACAATTTTCCCATAAGCCCAAGGCGAAGTTGGGGGGGGGGGGCCGTAATTGAGCGCTTATATAAATATGGTACTATTTTCTCACGATTTCCAAATGTGGCATTATGTTTTCATCCACGCTTACGTTTCAAAGCACCTGCATCGCTCAGGCAATCTCACAAGTCCAGCCCCGGTTCGGCAGGGACAGAAGCCCCACACACGCAAGGTGGTACTAGGTATGTGATCACATCTTTGTTCATGCACTTAGTGTATACCAAGGGTTTCTGAACGCAACACGACGACATCCAACACGTCGACTGAACCCTCAAGCTAAGTTCTTTTCCTTTCCTCATTTTAACTAACTAACTACAATTTTATTCTTTTTTTCCTTTCTAGGTTCTCACCGCTGCCTCAGTACCTCCACCTTGCTGGGCACGGGCCTGTAGCAGCCACCTCCACCTGACCTCGGTATGCCGTTGCCGCCTTGTTATGGCGCGCAAGAGTCTTAGCATGGCACTGGGGTGTCGCCACATTGCATCGACACGGCATGGGAGCCCCGCTGTGACGCTACGACACCGACACAGCGCCCTAGCATGACGACACTGCCGTGGCGCTATGACACCAACACGGCGCGGCGACACTACAACAACGACATAGTCCGGCGATGCTACGACAGCGGCGCGGTGTGGCAACACTACAACAGCGACGCGGCGCGGCGCGGGAACGCTATGACGGCAACGCAGCGCGGGAACACTATAACAGCGACACAGCGCAGCGACGCTACGACAGTGACACAGCGCGGTGAAGCTATGACAATGACACAGCGCGGTAACGCCTCAATAGAGACGAAGCACAGCGACACTACGACAGCAACGCGGCGCGGCGACACTACGACACCGACGCAGCGTAGCAACACTACGACACCGACGCAGCGGCAACGCTATGACACCGACGCAGCACGGCGACGATACGATACCGACGCTACGACACCGACGCAGCGCGGTGACACCTCGACACCGACACGGCATGGCGACGCTTCAACACCGCCACGACACCGAGGCGGCCCAGCACTGTGTCACTACGACACCCACGGTAGCAAGGCGAGCAGCGAGGTTCAGAGAGGTATGCAGTTTTGTAGCTTACAAGTAGTACGGTAACTGTATACAAAACATGCATGTACATGGGCTCTAAGTAAAAATGAGTTAACCCTTCTGTGAACCCTACGGGTTTTCTGTACCATTTCTCGTCGACCCACCAAGACGCCCACTAGACGCCCACCAAGCGCCCGTCCGCAAAAATCTCTTAACGACCCCTTGGACGACCCTCCCTCCCTGACCCCATTTGGGCGCTTAGCGGTTCCACTCCCCCCTTGGCAATTCCTGTATTATTACAAATGATTCTAAGATTGCCATAGCGCTTAGAAGCCAGGTAAATTAATTCTCATAACGGCAAGTGCCGAAATTTTTAATTTGTTTTGCTGATGCTACGTGACCACAGCGGCACATCTCTTCCCTTTACCGGCCTCATGAAATGTCTTGACGCTTGAGGAAGCAGCGGGATCACAAGACGATATCCGTGTCGAAGCTACCCAGGTCATGACCCCCCTATCTTATGCTGCGGGGTCGCTGCTGCGCACGTCATCTGAAAAAGCGAAACATTGGCCTAATCGTAGCGATCACTGATGGCACGGATTTCGAGGTGGCGCTCAAATCCGAGAATCTATTATGTTACCCCGGGCCACGTCGTTGCACAGCTAAAGATATTTTGTTTGTTTCAGAAGTCGTTCAAGGGCCGGTAGTAGTAGTTTACTGCGGCTTCACAAACTGGGTCATTGACGAGAAGCCTGGTGGAAGGGGTCATGGCGATGGGCTTCACTTCACTTGGCATGCGGCTCCCACAAGCCCGCGTCCTTGGTTGTTGGTGCTCAGACGTGTTCCTACTCGAACCCGAGAAGAGGTGATTTCATTAGAAAAACCGCATTGTCGATCACCATGGGTTATATGTGTTGCGTCCACGGACAATTAAACTATCGTACAACCTCCATCTACTCCCTTCCGTGGTACAACTCCGTACGAGTACGTGACCAATGACATCCGCAAATTAACAAGTCAAAAATGCGCGTCCTTATTCCTCCGGGAGTCCACCGAGACGCTTGAGACAGTCGAGCACGACCCCGAGAACGATCAGTGAGAAGCCCTCAATGAAATCCTTGTCCTTGTCGAGATGATGCTGCGCCCAGCACCACATCCTCCATGCGATTGGCAGCCCAGCGCGCAGCTCTTCCTCCGTCGGGTCCTCCTCCTCGGCCTTGCAGACGATCTGCGCGCGGATGTCGCGAACGAGCGCTCTGCTATGCAGTCTCATGCGGTTGGTCCGGTCCTTGCGCCAGCGCGGCTGCGTCGTGATCGCGATGATCGTGCCCAGCACGACCTCTTCCTCCTTGAGGCGCACGTCCGGCTTGTCTACGAGCGTGTGCGTTACGCAGATATACCGCATCTCGCGCACATAGGATGCGTGCAGCTCCTCCGCCTCTGGGATATCCACTGCCGGTGGCTCCGGGGTAGTATTGGTAGCGGTAGCATTGAGCGTGCTCTGAACGAGTGGGGCAAGCACGCGGGATATCGGGTCTTCGAGAGGAGCGATCAGACCAGAAGGGGTCGTGGGGAAACCGTCGATGGGCTCGTTTGGGTCGCGCAACGTGATTCTTCGGAACATATGCCCTAGCGCTCGATCTGACTCGTAGTAATCCATTTCGCGGGCGCCGGTCACCTCCTTCTTGTCCCAGTCCGGCTTGAACTTAATCAATAACTTTGGGAGGTTATTGTGAATGTCGACAGGCACGCCGTTCTTCGCGTAGTCGACGGCCTTGCTGCACAAGGTAGCGAGCTTCATGCACCGGTCATCGAATACGCCATCCTATCGGAGATGAGAAGGCGATAGTACCGTAGACGAAATAGCGCTACACCTTTGACTGATCCGCGATGGTGATATGCCGGTTCGCTAGCATACCCTGTGATTCGCACAAAACGTGAGCCTCCGTAAGGGCATAACCTCCTGGTAGGGAACGTACCATGACATCAGAATTGATGTACTCGACGATAAACTTGCAAATGTCATCGACCGTAGCGTCTGGCTCGCCGTCCTCTAGTGTATACACATTAGGGTCAGAAGAAGGCGCGGGGTCTTGTTGGATGGTAGGGAGAAGTGCAGGATTTGCATAGTAGATATCGTATGTATCCCTGAAGAACGTCATGAACCATACCAGTACTCGGAGTACACATACAACACACCCATCTAGGTCTCCTCCTGCGAGGCACGAAGCCAAGGAACGGTCCCCTGAAACGAAATTTAATGATAGAAAGAACAAACGGAAATGGCGCTGCGTACCAACGGCAGGTAGGACCACGACATTTTTTAAGCCGCGGAAGAAGCATATTTTGTCTTTAGGCGGCTCACCGACGGCGTAGACACGTTGCACTATAGGGCATGTCAGACATGCAATATGTTTTGGGTAGGATGGATACGATAAACTCACCATCTCCGGGGTGGATGACCGGACTCCTGGAAATGAGACAGGCGCCCTTCAAGAATACAGGGTCCTTGTGTGCTGATTCTTGCACACATGCTAGATACCATCGTATAAGCTGACGTGCCTCCGGAGCCAAAGAGAAACACACCGTATATTCGCCCTGGCGGTAAAGTGAACACGTCCTCCTCCTTCAGGCCTTCGTTAATATATGCCCGACCCTCATCCGCAACGCCGACAAGCTGATAACTTTCGGGAACCGGGATGCGGGCCTTGAACTTAACCTCGCGAAGTGAGTGGTTCATGGAGTAACGAAGTAGGCTTTCGAAGAATGGCTTCCCGATCGCCGTTTTGTTGAAGCCATTCTTGAAGTCCAGTCCGAGCTTATTGAGCTCTTCGAAGACGAAGGCTAGGTGATATTGACCGCCCATACTATGGTCCCTGAGTTGCTTAACGAACATCTCCAATGAATCGCTGGAGAGGTAGATCTTCGCTTTCGCATTTTCCAGAAGATCAATGAATGCCTCTTTCTTGACGCCACGATCCTCCAGAGCCATCACCACGGGCCTAGATGATCCAGTATGAGTTGACCTGGACGTAGGAGATACAAGGCAACGAACCTGTTCAGGTGGACAGGATTTGGGTAATCAAATGCTCGCGCGATCTCAAATTCGGCCTTTTCGTCGTCGAGTGCCGGAAACTTGCACTGCGATCCGCGCAAACGCATCTTGATACCCTCCAGCCGGTGGTCGACGACGACCACTCCTTTGTACCCGAGGAAACGAAATTGATATGCGGACGGCTCAACACGACCCAGATGATCGTCGGCATTGCATTTTTTCCTCCAGATCTTGGCAGCGAGCTCCGGAGAAATGGTGCCGACTCCGTCCGTGTGAGGGCCTAATTCTGGCTGTTCCTCCCACTCGTTGCGAAGGATCTCCACGCTTGGTTCCGTCGCGGTGAACGCCTGCGCGATCCTCGCAGCGTACTTGCTCGGCGTACGAAGCAGCTTCGTCTTGGAAAAGTCCCCGATCGATGCGCGAATCTTCTCTGAGGTTACGTATCCCTCTTCTGGGTCGCGGAAGGGTGCCATGAACCAGACCGAATGCTCCCGCAGCGCACTCATTGAAAAGGCGAGGAACTCAAATGTACGCCCACCGAGGGTAAAACCGTCGTGTAAGATGCCTCCCACGCGCTGTTGGAGGAACCACGAGCCGTCTACGTCCCCGTCCCACCGGTAGTGGAGGTGGTCCTCGTCACGAAATTCCACGCGTATGAAGCGCTCGACGAGCGCGGGGTCGCGGCTCTGGTAGTGTCGGATGACTCTGTTGGACTGCGTTGCATAAGGACCCTCCAGAAGGATGCGCGATGGAGTGACGATGACATGGTGACAGGAGATGTGACCATCCGCGGGTTTTTTCTTTTTTTTGAAACCATGCCATCCGCGAGTTCGAGGGACTTGATGGGGTGCTCTGAGCGGACACGCGCGAGACAGTCAATCAGGTTGTCCTCCAGTTGGGGCATCTTGAGCTCCACGGAAAACAGACGTAATAACTCGCTAGCCTTATTACCGTAATCACGAATCACATCTTCTATTGGTCTCTGCAACGAGCGGAGGAGGTCGTAGGTGTTGAGGAGGCCACAGCGCAAGTAGCCTTCAATCTGGAAGGCGTTCTTCCAGTCCATCGACTCTATCCAGCTTTGGATGTGGTACAGGTCGCGGTGAGCGAAGAACTTCTTTCCCAGAGCATCGACTCGGGCGATGCGAATTGGGCGTGGTTCGCACTCCGCGACGTGGCACACCTTCTCGAACTTGAGGAGATCGTCTGGATCGGCTAGGACGACACGGAGATGATGAGCGTATGGGGCGATGGAAGCATGCGCATCATCCAGTGTGGATATGCGGTCGCGCGTCTTATATTTCCCCTTTCGCTCGACTCCTTCTGGGGCCCGGTTGTTGAAGCTTTCTTTCTCGAAATTAGGAGGCGCAAACAGGTCAAATATAATGACTGATGGTTGTTTCCTCTCAGTCGCTCACGGCACATATGCTGGAAATACGCACAGGGTTGGCCAAACTCGTCGTAACCGATGCCGAGCTTCTTAATACAAATGAATTTGACGATAATCAGAAGATTGTCCTCTTCCGTGTGTCTCTGTCCGATCTGAGTGGGGTAGACGTAGGTTACACGCGCGTCAGCGGAGAGGATGACACTCACGTCAATACGAATGTGACTGTATTCATAGATGACAGTGATGTACGCCGCGCTATGACGGAGAAACTCTCGATCATACTCGGTTGAGAAGGCTCGACTTCGGTTGTGCGGTGCACTTGGGTCCCTGTACCAGACGCCAAATTGAATGTTTGCAACTCGCAGACAAACCTGGCTGGCATATTCTTTCCTTTGCGTGCGGAGCTTATCTTGATCCGCGCCGACATAGAGCGCTTTTTCAAGCTCCTGCTTCACGTTGTGGGGAACCCTCCGATGGGCGTTGAAAATACGGAGGGGTTTCCGCATACAACGACCTTGTGGTCATCTGACTTGTTCCACTGAAGAAGTCGTGAGCCTAGCTTGGCGGAAACGCGGAGGATCGCAGTCCCATTGTGAAGACGGCCGGCGGGGCTCTCGCCCATCACGATGAGAAAGTTGGGCTTTCTCCCTTTGTTGTCTCTGTCGTTGGGGTCATACAAGTCGGGTCCATGGAGGACGAGCTCGACGGCTTTGCGAACGTCGTAGACGTCTGCATCAAAACTTATACGTTTGAGTTCGATCTCCATGATGAGAGGATGTAGCAGTAGAGTAGCCGGACGAACACGCTGATGCTCAGATGCTCTTATAAAAGGTGATCCCAAAGGCTGCGGGCCAGGTGTGCGCAGCCGCAAACCTCAGAATGATGATGTGGCCCCCATTGACGCGCTGTTCCTAGATCCCGTTTTCCCACTCGTGTTCCCCTTTCAACCCCTTTCATTTACTACAATGACTGTTCAGACAGTCAACGTGTCAACCCTCAAGAGGGTCAAGAACAATGTCATCGGGAACCCCTCTGCGAAATTAGCACTAGCCGCCGATGAGCTCTTTGTTGCCACGTGCGTCACTGTTCGCCCCCTCTGTCCGCCTATGTGACCACGTCTCTTTCCCTGGTCAGCCTCGTGAAATGTCTTGACGCCCCAGAACAATTCGAGGAAGCTGCGGGATCACAAGACGACATCCGTGTCGAAGCTGCCCAGGTCATAACCTCCCTATCTTACGGTGCGGGGTTACGCGCGTATCTCTCCCAAGTACACTCATCCTTGCATTATTAGGCTCCCCGGATGCCCTCCGCGGACTGCTCCACGCCAATGCCCACCAGGCCTTCCTCTATGCCATTTCGCGCTTTGGCCCCTCTGAGCCTGTTCCAATAAAAGCTGCCTTCGCCCGCGCCCTTCGCGCAATCGCCGCAGCATGTGCAGAACTAGTGGGCCCCTCGCAATGGGGTCTCGGAAATGACTCATCGCCTGTCCGCGATGATGCAAAACTTGCGCTCGAGTATTTCTTCCAGGTGCGGATACCTGCCTTCCTTCTCCTTTGGGTCCTGACAGCTTCTATTGCGCAGCTTGAGGTTCTAGACGTGTACCTCCCTCTCCTCACTGATGCCTCAACACGGGTGAGCATGTCTGTCGCGCAGCTACTTGGTGCGGCGCTTCGCGCTCCGAGTTATCGCTCCACCGTAGCAGAGTGGGTTCCTCCGGCCGAACGAACCCGAGAGGTCCCACGCGGGCGGCGCCGGTGGGAACGCCCAGAAACCGTAGCACCCGCGCAGTCTAGTGGTGGTGGGTGGGTTGCGCGTCATCTTACGGCACTGCTGCGTAGCCGTGACGTCAAGGTACAGGAGACTGCATTGAACGCCCTCGCCGCACTCGCCAAAGACAACCACGACGTTGCTGTCCACCTTACTAAGGCCCCCGTGGCCAGGTCGGGCCCTGGTGCGTAGTATTTTTGGCCATCTATCCGTAGTCCCTTCATTCTGAGAATAATGTCAGAGTCTCCCCCCGCACTGCTGCTAGTTTTGGGATTGTGTAAATCCCGTTCTGCGGATGTGCAGCTCGCAGCGAGCCTATGGTAGAGATAACTGATATTTAAGTGTTATCATGCCTACTGACAGGGCATCCAGCGCGACGCACATCATTCGCGCGACTGCAACCAACCACCATCATCCAACGCAACCGGACCTTAACTCCTCTCTTGTTGTGCTGCACGTTATGAACCGTATGATCGATTCGAAATCTGAATCACCTCAAAGTCGTACAAAAGCTTGTTTTGTTCTCAGTGAGCCACATTCCACGAGCCAATGCTGCATATATGGCCCCGACTGAATTGTTCTCCAGATTACTTGGTGATGGACGAGAAGGACCTTTGTCAAACCGCCTTCGACAGAGGGTCTCTTGCGAAGCTCTCCGAGCTCGTTCGTACCCTGACCCCGCCACCTCCGACGGACAACAAAACACCATCTGAATGGGAGGAAGACGAACCGGAGAGCCTATCCCGCCTGCGTGAGGCTGCGCTTACGGCGATCGCGGTCCTCTCACTTGCCGACAATGACATCCGACGGGACGTGACTGACGTTCAGCGGCTGCTCCCGCCTTTGGCCACTGCGTTAACCCACCGACACACTGGCGTGCGCTACGCTGCATGTCAATGCGTACGCGCACTCTCGCGTAGCGTCGCTGTTACGCGCACATCGCTTGTCGACTCGGGCCTAGGTACGGCGCTGTTCGCAGTATTCACCAAGGAAGACGAGGATCGGCGCGTTGTACATGCCGCGCTCGCGGCGGTCTGCAATCTTGTGAATCAGTACTCCCCCCTCCGAGCCCCATTCCTCGAACAAGGTGTCGCCGCGCGTCTCGCACGCCTCCTACACTCGTCCCACGCCGAGCTGCGTCTCAGCGCGCTCTGGGCGCTCAAGAACCTCGTCTATAAGTGCACGCCAGAAACGAAGCGCGTGATCATGGCGGACGTCGGCTGGCCGGCTCTCGACGCGTGCCTGGACGATGCGGACCCAGGCGTGCGCGAACAGGCGTTGTACCTCCTGCGCAACTTTGCGGACTGCGAGGACGACGTTGACGCGGTGTTCGAGGCGCTGGGTGCGGAGCGGCTGCTCGGGGCGCTCGCAAGCGCGCTCGAGGCACGTGACACGGACGTCGTGCTGCAGGCCGCGTATACCCTTGCGAATCTCGCGAACGGCCACGTGCAACGCCAAGCGCTCATCCTCGCGCACGCGCAGCTCCTCCGCTCGCTCCGCAGCGCACTCGTCGACGCCCCTGCTGACGCACGCTGCGCTGCGCTCGGTGCCGTTGTCGAACTTGCGTGGGGCGCCGCGCAGCTCCGTGCTGCTGGGATCGAGGGCACCTTGCGCCATCTCGTCGAGTTTGGAGGCGGTGGTGCCCCTGGCGGAGGCGTGGCTGGTGCCGTGGAGAGAGAGGTAAGGGAGCGTGCGCGGAGAGCGCTCGAGGAGATGGAGCGTGTCGTGGTGGAGGACCCGTAGGTGTGCCTGTCAGCCTCGCAGTCTCAAAAATACAGTATAGAACTTCCTGTCTCTTCACATTTTTCGCTCTGTACTCAACTTACCTTGTAGCGAGTGCTTGCATTTGGGCGAAGACCCACTCCTATATTACGTAATACTGGAATTCAACCTCAATCTGGCATAACCTCAGTTAACGTTAACTTTGTCATATTCGACTTTCACAGCAGCAACTTCAATTGAAGCTGACTCTGACTATGAAACACTATCTAACGCACCCAGAGCGGTCGCTTCTCTTAGGAAGAATCTCTGCTTGTACTAGTTCGCAAATTGCCAGATAAATACTCGTATCTCTTGCTCAGGCTCTACTGTCCAGTCTGCCGTCGTCGATTCCGATGAACTTTTCAATTTATACTTGCCTTTCTGTTTTCTACGGTTCTTTGGTTCGAAGCATGAAGCCCCTTCCTACCTCTGTTCTGTGGTACTCATTTTACAGGAATTCTCTCCTGGAATGATAATCTGTTGGGTTTGCGTTCGCCTTACGTTGTCTTGTTTCCTCGGTACTCATCCTAGCGAAACTCGGTCTATCAGGCGGATAAAAGAGGTTAAACAACAAACAACTTTCTGACATCCAAACCGCCACCGTGCATCTTGCGCTTTATTCAGGGATACCACCCACTCTGTGAACGACTCCAATGTACGGAAATGAGTCATGTAGGTTCTATCCACTCTCAGTCTTTCGGAAAAGGAGGTAAAGAAGTGAATGATACGTAGATCGGTGCTCACGGTGAGCCGTTCCTTCGCCTACTGTGGGAAGGGAGACCGCAAGGAGGTTGGCTAGAAGAACTGATAGTGAGTGCCCGCTTCAGTGGTTAGAAAAAACTGACAAGCGAACCTAACGCGTATAATGTCTAAACATATGGAGGAGATCATTCACGGAGCTGATGGAGATGATCGAAGTCACGTACGATATCAAGGGCCAGAAACCTGCCGTATCACTTCGAGTTCTACCACTATGCACACGTCCGCGGATACACGAATTGCATCGTTGTATTCTGTCCGTAAGCGTCTATTAAACGTGGGAGACCACCGCGGTTTCCTGGGAATCCTGCCTCGTCTCTATGCCATTTATGTCTTCTCGTAACAGAAGCTCGATTCTCTAGGACTTCTTTCCGTGGACTATAGCATGTGACACCCCGCCGGACGTTTTAGTTTCTTTCGATGCGCCTCCCATAAATATCGAGTGAGACACAGACGAAGGAAAGCCAGCACACGCCATGGGCAATCAAATCACTACTCTACTTCCCCTCGTCGTCGTCCCCGCATTCCTTGCTCGTATTTATTACCGCTGGCAGAACGACTTCCTGAGAAAGCTTCGAGGACCCGATTCATCCTCCTTTCTATATGGTGGATCTCATGGGTCCCTCATTGATAGCTCGGGCTCACTCGTAGCGCAGGAAACGACATTGACCTTATTTGCCAGAATGAAGCGGGGGATTGCGAGTTCAAATGGGCGCGTGAATATGGCAATGTCTGGCGACAGCATGGGTGCCTTGGCGTGAGTCACCACTCGTTTCAATGTCGTCCCCCGCTCATCTGAGAGTAATTGCAGACAGACCGTTTGGTGGTAGCTGACCCGGGGGCCTTGCGGTACATTCTCCATGTTCCTGGATATCACTTCGACAAGCGAAAGGAAGTACTCAAGTTCATCGAAATGACATTTGGAAGAGGCCTCACGTGGGCTACTGGTTCGTGATTCACCTTGATAACCACGGCCAGACTCAGGCCAACGAGGTTTCTGAAGGTGAAACACATCGACGACAGCGGGGGATCATGAATCCGGCATTCTCAGCGCCGCAAATGAGAACTTTCCTACCGATGTTCCAGAACTCGGCGTCTAAGGTAACGTGTCTTGCGCCGAATGGCCCTCGGACTAATTCCGGTCACCAATAGCTTGTTCAGATGTTGAAGGAAGAAGTAATTGCTGCTGAGCCTTCTGGTCAACTAGTTATTGACATGATCGGGTGGCTGTCGCGTACGACGCTCGACGTCATCGGGGAAGGTATGCCAGTCATCCGAGTCATGCTTGCGGTATCGTAACCCTCATTCTTCTCATAGCTGGCTTTGGCTTCCAGTTTGGATCCCTCGATGGCCTCGAAAATCCGTTGCGCAAACAGAATGAGAATTTATTGTGAGCCATGAGTATTGAAACCCGTTCACTTTCATGTTGACGCTGTACCACCGAAGCACCGGAACTCCCTTACGATACGGCTTCATCATCAGGACACTCTGGTACTACATTCTAGAGCTGCCATTCGACCCTCTCCGGTACCTACCTACACCCCGATACCGCCGGTTTCGGAGGTATTCGGCATTCATGCGCAACTTCTCTCAGGGTCTCGTCGAGAGGAGCATCATCGAAGGTGATGGGAAAGATGTCATGAGCGTGCTGCTACGAGCAAACGCATCTGAGGATCCCAGGCATACGCTATCCGACATTGAAATGGTTGACCAGATCGCGTACGTTGGAGCGTGACGTAGTCAGCGGGTGGTCCACTCACTAACCGTTCATAGTACTCTCCTCTTCGCTGGACATGATACAACTGCGAAAAGCCTGACATGGTATCTCTATGAGATTGCGAGAAACCCTGAATGTCAAGAGCGCGTTCGAGCGGAGATTGCGGCCATACGCGCAAAGAAATCCGGCGAGGAACTATCAGCGACGGATCTCGAGAGCATGGCATACACCCTGGCAACTATCAAGGTATATCGCCGCTATGATTGGCACCTTTCCATCGCTAAGGTGTCCCTTTGTAATGCAGGAGGGGCTGAGATTACACCCCATAGTTCATACGTTACTCAAGGAAGCTACTCAGGATGACGTGATACCTTTATCCTCTCCAATTATCACGAAATCAGGCGAACAAGTCTCTTCGATTCCCGTTAGGAAAGGGACGCTAGTTGATCTCGCTACTGGCGTGTACAATCGGTGAGTCATCCATGGCACTATGGTGGTAGCTGCGCTCACGACTTCAGTCTTCCGGAGATCTGGGGCGCGGACACAAATGAGTTCAAGCCGGAGCGTTTCTTGGACATTGATAAATCTCATCATTCAAACGTTGGTGTCTTCGGTAATTTGTGAGTATTATCGTGCTCTTTCGAGCGGTTTGAAATGACAGTCCTGTAACGCAGGATGACATTCTGTGAGTACAATCCCCTTTTTCTGTCTGTCTGTGCTCCGAGCCCTAGTGTTTGCTTCATAGCGAGCGGCCCGAGTGGATGCATCGGATGGCGATTCGCGTAAGCCCTTTCTTCTTACAGTGTCTCTTAATCACGAGCGTCCTCCATAGAGTCCTTGAGATGCAGACCATAATCGTCACACTCCTCGAGAATTTTGAATTTTCCCTGCCCCCCCAAACCGAGAAGACACGTATCTATCGTAAGCTAACCGGCGGTCTGATGGCGCCTGTGGTGAAAGGTGGGAAGGGTGCATGGATGGGCCTTGTGGTGAAGTCTTTGGAAGAGTGAAAGGAGCAGATCGTTCTTGGTCGACTGCTTGGTTGCTATTGTTTTGATGTCGCTTGTTTGTTTGTTGTTAAATATGTTTGCGTCATTTAGGTTCCTTTTATGCAGTGTTGTACAGGTCAGGCTGACGCCGGGTCCTGACGCCGGGTCACGAGGGTCAGGGTAACGGGTCATGCAAACCTGACCGACCTTTGGCAGGTCAGTCAGATAAAGCGTGAGAAAAGATAAGATAAGATCTTTTGATTGGCAGTGCGGCCCAGCGAGGTAATGCGAGGGCCACATTGAAATTCGATTTAGATCCAGAAGGATTCTTTTTTATGAAATTATTATTAATATAATAATTCACACACTTCAGTCTCCCTTGTGCTTTCTTGTTTTCTGTCATTTCCCTTTTTGGAAACTTCCCACCCCTTGACGTGCCATGACTAAATGACTAAAATATAGTCAGCTGGTGCGGGTCAGACCCAGGTCATGACAACACTGCTTTTATGTGTAATCCGCTTGCATGACACTCACTATTTTTTCTTGTGTGTAAGGTGTCGTATTTGCTGTGTGGTAGCCCCTTTGTTTTCTTATTTCTTCACACTCATGGATGTCACGATCACGTGACACGCCAGCACTTCTCTTTCTCGGACTCCTTCTCTGACTCGGGCTCTGACATGGCCAAGTGTAACGCCACCACAGGGGCGTTAAGTACGACGTGTACTTCGTAAGTCACAACGGGTCACGGAAAGGCGTAAGTCGGCTAAGACTAAGAGCGGTGATGCACAAGTATCACTTGGTCTCCCGAGACACAAGGATAATAGTAGGGTCAGGATAGGCTCAAGCGCAAAGGCGAGCGGAAAGCTTATAACTCAAGCGCAAAGGCAAGTTCACTCGGGGTCGTGAGATGGATAATGTGGTTTTACACAAGAAGTCAAGTCTACCGTACAAGCTAGGTATATGAGACCTTATATAGTAGTACAGGGTGTATTTGGTCGGGCCAAACACAAGGCGTGATAATGAGTCTTCGGGACTGAAATGGAACAATGGGAAATCCGGATGTGATATGATAAGTAGTGTTCGAAAGTCCAGTCCCATGAACCGGAAAAAAACCGGGACCGGACCGGACTGCAACCGATGGCAACCGGACCGTCGGTTGCGGTTCATCCGGCCTGGGAATTTTACCGGTTGCGGTTCATCCAAATCTGGCATTTGGGTGAACCGCCACAGGGCCGGTTGGGACCGGTCCCAACCGGTCTTTACGACCATGACCACGCAGCATCGACAACGACACCTACGAGTCTACAGCCACGAGTTTGACACCTGGGCCGACTGCAGCGCCGACGCCGACACCCACGACGACTTGGGCCTCAACAACAACAACCGCATCAACACCGACTCGGACGACCACGACCACGGCCACTCCATCGACGACGACACATCAACAACCACGACAACCCTCAACAACAACATGTCGACAACCACAACCACAACCAAGACGACAACGGCGGCACATCGACAACCGGCGCACCATCATCACATCGACAACCACCCAAGGCACCACCACGACGACCAAGACGACAATACATCGACACCCGCAAGAACGACACACCGACACCCGCAAGAACGACACGCCGACACCCGCAAGAACGACACCGACACCCGCAAGAACGACACCGACACCCGCAAGAACGACACTGACACCCGCAAGAACGACACCGACACCCGCAAGAACGACACCGACACCCGCAAGAACGACACCGACACCCGCAAGAACGACACTCTGGCACCGACGGCCGCAAGAACGATACACTGGCACCGACAGCCGCAAGAACGATACACTGGCACCGACAGCCGCAAGAACGACACACCGACAGCCGCAAGAACGACCCGCATCAACAGCCGCAACATCGACACGCCGACAACCACGACGACGACGACGACGACGACTTAGTGGCGATCACAGCGACGCGTTCACAACGCCTCTTCGTCGCGAAGAGGACGAGGACTAGTATATTCCATAGAGTAGTAGTACTATACTAGTTACAACTTACAAGGCTTACCAGTAGTATAGTTCGCAGTGAATACATATTTTTAACGGTTGCAGTCGGTCTTGGGCCGGTTGCAACCGACCCAGGATGAGCCGGTTTAGACCGCGAAGACCGGTCTTTTGAGAATCCGGCAACCGGGTGGGACCGACTCCTGTCGGCTCGGTCCGGTTTTGGGGCTCGGGAATGAACCGATGGATCGGTCCCGGTCCCGGTCTTTCCAGAAAAGGGAAAAAAACCGGACCGGACCGGACTTTCAATCACTAATGATAAGGATGCGTGGGGTCATGCGCTCATGGGATCAACTCGGAAATGTGGGGTGGTTTTCGATGGCGCAAACTACCCCTCGGACTGAGTCGTGCGTAAGTGGAATCAGAGAAAACGAAGTGGCGCATGAGAAATGAGAAGCTGGCGGAAACCGCGTATCGTACACAGAACAGGGAACAGATGGGAACAGGAAGCGAGATCGTAACATTACCCCCCGTCAGATTTGAAGTCGCCACGACTTCGACTAGTCGCTGACGTAGTAGTAGTCCTCCTCAGGAGGGGCGTTATCAGGGGCAGGGGAGGGAGAACGGGGACAGGTGTGTTTGCGTAGGAATAGGAAATGTCCATGCGTACTGCAACGTCCACATCGCTCGTACATGGGACACTTGATCTTGTCATGCCTTGCGTCAAACCTGAGGCACTTCCCACAGAAACGAGGACGGTTGGTCTCCTCGTTATAAGCGGGTGACATCGGGTTGAGGCGGCGGATGAGGCAGACGTCCATGTGGTGGGACCGACTTCCGCACCACTGGCAGGGTCCCCTCGGGGCTCGCCCTAACTTGGGGCAATCGGCAATGAGGTGGCCAGGCTCCTTGCACTCGTAGCATTTGCGACGATGCTTGTCCTTCTCCCCATGGACACGCGGCATCTCGCAAGGTCCTCCTTCGCGGGGTACGAAGGGCATCGCATACTTCTTGAAGCATGGTTTGACCGGCTTGGGTTTAGCCGTCAACTCCACGTACTTCTCCGAGATCAGCGGGATGGCACAAGCGTACTGAAGGCGCTTCCGCACACCTCCGAGCTTTGTGTCTAGGTTGAACTGATCGCGGATAGCCTCTTGTTCGAGTCTCAGCAGGTCTGTCTGTCGCTGCTTCAACTCGTCCTGCTCCACGAGACACTCTCGGAGCCGGGCTACCTCAGCGTGGAGGCGGGGGTTACGAAGTTCCATGAGAACCTCGTCGATGACGACGTGCCGTGGGTTGTGGGGGTGGAACATGAGAAGTTGCCCATCCGTGATGGGTCGGGCTTCATGATTAAAATTTGGGGAGCGGAGGAAGACGGGGCAGATGTAGCAAGGTTGACCCTTGCCCATCGTTCCTACACACTTCGTATAGTTTTTGCGGTAGTAGATGTAGGGGGCGAGTTGCCTCCCTGTGTCGGTGGGGATCATGAGGGTAAAGTGCGTGGGGGATGAAGGGTCGTTCGGGAAGAAGGGGATACCCGGGTCCTTCGGGTCGACATCGTCCCCTTCAGTAGGGGCAATGCGGTTGTAGTCGATGGGTTCCTCATCATCAAAGAGAGCGAGGCGAGGGTCAGGAGGAGCGGGTTTGGGGGATGACAAGGGTGTCAGGGTGTATCCCTGTGCGATAGGGAACGGCGCGTCGGGTATGGAAGCTAGTGTCGACGCTGGCACCAGAGCAAGCGGTGTGGCCTCCTCAAGTGGGGGAGGGATATTGTCAACGAGTCGTTTTGTGGCTAATGCTAGGACAGCCGGGGGAGGGGAGTCGGTGACATTAGAATACGGGGTGTGAAGTATAAGCCCCTCAGGGATTCCGAGGTCTTGGGGAGGAATAGTCAAGTTTTCGAGGATAGCGGCGACAGGAGGGCGAGTTGGGACAGTGGAGATGAGAGGAGTAGTCGACATGTTAGAGGTTGAGGATGGGGAGTATGCGGGTCGATGGGTCGTGTTTTATATCTTTCGTCCAGCCCCATCGGCGGTTGGATTGCGGTGATAGAAGTCGGTGATAAGGTCAGATGCGTGTTTGACGTTATCTAGTGGTTCCCACGTGCTGTCGCTCATGGGAAAACCTTTCCATTTGATAAGGAACTGGAGCTTGCGCCCTCGGCCATGGGTCCTGGATCCGAGGACTTGTTCTACTTCGAATTCTTCTTCCCCGTCGATAAGGTCAGGTGGTGGTCGTGAGAAGTTCGTTCCATGTAGTTCCGTCTCCTTATATGGGGTAAGGAGATTCGCATGGAACACGGGGTGAATCTTCCATGTGGTAGGGAGATCGAGTTCGTATGACACCGTTGATAGGACCTTTTTGATGTGAAAGGGTCCGTGACGTTTAGGGGCTAGTTTGGCGGTGGGGTAAAAGGTACGGAGATTTGTTCCCTCAAGCCAAACTTGTGCTCCCTCTTGATAAGGGATGAACCAGGTTTTCCCTCGTTTTGCCATCAGTTCCTGTGCATGTTTAATGCAGTCCTGTGCGTGTTGTCGTCTGATGACCATTTCTTCGAGACGTTGGTCCACTGATGGGGTCGACGTGGGCTTCGGCGTCCACGTGGTACGCGGCTCCCATCCCATAATGAGCAAGAATGGGGAGTGCTTCGTGGTTGCATTGGGCCACGTGTTATGCGCGAATTGCGCCACTGGTAGGGCCTCTGCCCAATTATCCTGCTGCACATTACTCCAATGACGAAGGTATTGTTCTAGCCATTGATTTGTGCGTTTGCGTTCGGATTGCCCGTCCGTCTGAGGGTGGTATGCGGAGGAGATATTCTGCCGGATCCCAAGGACCTGACAGAGCTGCTTCATAAATGCCGACGTGAATCGGGGGTCGCGATCTGTGATGAGTTTTCGTGGGATGCCATAATGTGGGTATACATGTTGGAGATAGAGACGCGCGACTCCTTCTGCGGTGATTGACTCGTTGCATGGGATGAAGATGGCTGCCTTCGAGCAGTCGTGGTCTGTGATTGTGAGGATCGAGTCATATCCTTGTGATTGGGGGAGTTTTGTGATGAAGTCCATTGCTACAACTTCGAATGGTTCTGCGTCCGGGTTGGTGGAGATAGGGAATAGGTGTGGTTTTTGTCGGTGAGGGTTTATTTTGTTGGCTTGGCACGTAGCGCAGCCTTTGACGTATTCTTCCACATCCTTGCGCATGTTGGGCCACCAGTAATCGCATCGTAAGAGTTCGTATGTGTTTGCGATGCCTGGGTGTCCCATTGCTGGAGTGTCGTGAAAGAAGGTAATTACCCCCTGCTTAAGGTCGTTGTCACCCACGACAACAAGGGCGTCGTTTTTCCACCATAGCCCGTTCAACTTTTCCAAGTTGTGCGGCTCGACCCATTGCAAGACGTCCTTCTCATCAAGGTTCTGCGCTATCTGGGTCCAAATGTCCATATCATGCATTGACGTTTCCGTGGTGCGGATGAAGCGGTCGGCAGGGAGGACAGTGACGTCGTTGTTGTCCTCTTCGCCGAGCGTGTAATCCGCTCGTCGGGATAGAGCGTCTGCGCGGCTGTTCTTCGCGCCAGAGACGTGTTTCAACACAAAGTCGTACTCTGAGAGTTCCAGGAACTCGCGGGCGACGCGTCTACTGATTTTTCGTGGTTCCTTCCAGTATTGGAGGTTGGCGTGGTCGGTATGAATTATGATTTTATGGGGGGAGCCGACCAAGTATGTTCGCCATGCGCGTAGTGCTTTCACCACTGCTAACAATTCCCTGTCGTAGATGTCATAATTGCGTTCCGCCTGGTTGAGGGATTCAGAATGGAACGCTACTGGGTGCATCTCATTGTCGGGGCCTAATTGGTTCAGTACGGCTCCTAGTGCAACGTTTGACGCGTCTACTTCTAGTTCAAAGGGTTTGGAGAGGTCGGGGAATAGGAGGGTAGGTTCGCGTCCGATGCATGCCTTAATGCTGTCGAATGCCATTTGTTCATTTTGGCCCCAGTGCCAAGGCGTGTCTTTTCGTGTAAGATTGTGGAGTGGTCGGGCGATGGATGAAAATCCGCGGATGAATCGTCTGTAGAAGTTGCAGAATCCCAAGAAGGCGCGTACTTCTCGGAGATTCTTCGGGGCTTGCCACTCTCGAATCCCTCTAACTTTGACAGGGTCCATGTGTACGTTCCCATGTCCAATGATGAGCCCGAGGTATTCGACTTCGTATACTTCGAATACGCATTTTTCGGGTTTGACGTATAAGTCGTGTTCCTCACAGAGGCGGAGGACTTCGTGGAGGAGAGCTCGGTGATGGTTAAGGTCGTCGGCCGTGGCAATCAGAATATCGTCCATGTAGACGATAACTTCATTGGTGAGTATGAGCGGTTGAAAGATCCAATCTACCAATGCCTGGAAGGTAGCGGGTGAATTGGTGAGACCGAAGTACATGACCAGGGGTTCGTATGATCCTTGGTTCGTTTTAAACGCCGCCTTCCATTCGTCCCCCTCTTTTATGCGGACGTTATTATATCCCCATCGGATGTCAAGCTTTGAATAGAGGCGTGCAGGTCGGATGCGGTCAATGAGCTCCGGGATGAGGGGTAACGGGTAATGATTCTTGACGGTGACTTCATTTAGCCGTCGGTAGTCTTGGATGGGTCTTAGTTTCCCATCTTTCTTTTTGATGAAGAAGAATGGGGATGTGTAAGGGGATTTCGAGACGCGAATATATCCCTTCTCGAGTTGTTCGTTGAGGAAGGTTGTGAGCGCCTCTCCTTCGTTTTGGGCTAGGGGATAGACCTTGCAGTCTAATGTAGCCGGGGCGTTTGGAAGTAGGTCGATAGCGTGATCCCAGGTTCTAGATGGTGGGAAACGGTGTGACGCTTCTTCGTCAAACACCTTTCGGTGTTCATGGTATTCCTGAGGAACCATCTCTTCGAAGGTCCGCTCCTTCCTTGTGGCCGCCTCTTTTTGCGCTAACTTGGATGCTGTCGTGGTTTTCCGTAATAGGGCAATGTGAGGTTCTCGTTCGTCATCCATGAGTTGTTCCCACGCTTCCTCGTCGAGTTGGTACGTCTCCAATGCTCGGATGGAAGCTTCCATCGGCATGGCTTCGTCCGACAAGTGAAGGCTAGAGATGACCACCGGCTGAAATTCCTCATTCAGCATCGCGTCTCCCCATCTGATCACCAGCTCAAAGGCCGTGAACCAGGGATACCCAAGGATCACTTTGTCCTTTCCTAGGTTTGTAACGAGGAAGCGGAGCGTCTTTGTCTCTTTGCCTACTCGTATGGTGAGGTCGGTGTATTGGGTGATAGCACCGTCCTGATTATGTGTGCCATCTACGTTCCAGATGTGGATGGGTGTTGTAATGTCTCGTGTGGTGATTTGGAGTTGTTTAAGCAGGTTTGCACAGATGAAGTTGTCGGTTGCTCCAGAATCAACAAGAACTTGTCTTTCGGCCGTTGCGTGTGCAGATTTGAATAAAACTGGGATTCGCATAGAACGATATCTGCTATGGTACACGTTTAGGTTTAAAGCTCTAGCCCAGGCCGCCAGGTTCAAGCGTTTGGAAAATCCTCCCTTCCGAATAACTTCTCAACCATTAGGTCGCGCACCTCCTGTGTCTGGGCCGTCATCGCCGCGATCTGAGCATCAGCCTTCTCGTCATTCGACAGTACGTGGTTCGTGTGTACGGCGATAGTAGTGACGGCGGGAGTTGGTAGTGATGAGGTGTTGGGGATGGAAGATGTGTGGGGGATTGTGGTAGCCTCAGCGATGTGCGTGCCTTTTTGTGGACAATTACGCGAGATGTGCCCATGAGCACGGCAGCGAAAACAGCGTCCTTCTTTCTGAAGCTGGGCTTTGTCAGAATCGGTGAGAGCCACATTGGCTCAGGCACGTCCAACATCCATGGCGTTCGGATCGTGATTTTTGCTGAGGGCTTGGACCCACTGGTCCCGGTTGTGTACCCCCTTTTTCTGGCGCGGAGTTCTGCCCTTTCCGAGCCGGTCCTTAAGAACCAAGTATTCAGCTTGTTGTAGTCGAGCGGCAGCCTTCCATTCATCCCAGGTAACGGGATGTTGGAAACGGATGGCATTAATTACTAACTGGTTGGGAAGCCCGTCCTGGAACAATTCCAGAGTCGTGGCTTCGTCGGGGTTGTAGCCGGCCTTTGTGACTAGGGTTTGGAATTGTGCGATGTATGAGTCGACATCTTCTCCCTTCATGCTATGGGTCTGGAGGGCTTTCCGGGCTCTGGTTTGTTCCCCCATGTCGGTGTATGCTTGTATGAAGCAGGTATGGATGGTATCCCATAGATTCGCCTCGTTGTGATTGACACCCGCGGTTATTTGTTCGTCGAGCCATTTTGTCTGTTCGTCTACCCAGTCATCGACAAGTGGTCCTCTTAGGTAGGAGAGGAGGGTCATTGCCCGTCGGTATGGGACTGATAATTGTTCGACGTCTGGGTTCATCCCTTTGTAAATGGTAAACGCGCGGAGGAATGAGCGGCTTTGCTCTCTATTTCCATCAAATACAGGGGGTGGGTTTCCTCCGAGGCATCCATGGCCTCCTGGTGCGGGGGGTCCTGCGGGTCCTGCTGGTGGGGCTATGCCACCACCGCCACCACCACCACCACCACCACCACTTCCTCCTGATGGGGCACCTCCGCCACCGCTAGGTGGGACTGGGGCTCCTCCTCCACTGGTTGGGACTCCGCCACCACTGCTAGGTGGAATTGGGGCTCCTCCTCCGCTGCCGCTTGGCGCGGGGTTTCCTCCTCCTCCTCCGCTTGTAAGGGTAGTGTTGGCCGAGGATTGTATTGGCTGGGCCATTGCGTACGACGGAAATGCTGATGAGGGGAGATTACTCGTGGGGACAGGGACGCTAGGTGATGAATCGCTGGGCGGGTCGATGTCAATTCCAGAGGGGTTGCGTGACTTTATAGGTCCGACGTTTAACGTGAGGGGTACTGCACTAATCGTATACCACTGTCCTTCGGCTGGGGAGTAGTCGATGAACGCCCACAGGTGTTTGTCTTCAAGGTAGTGGATTTGTCAGTGTGATTTAGTTGATTGGTCGAAGATAAAATATCCTTCGACTCCTTTGTGTTCTCCCCAAACCGCAGCTCCTTTGATTTTGTCAGAGAGTTCGTCGGAGCTAAGACGGTGGATGTATTCGGGTTTGAACTGGGTTCGGCTTCGACTGGTAGTCGCCACGATGAGAGACTTGACTTAATGTAACGCCACCACAGGGGCATTAAGTACGACGTGTACTTCGTAAGTCACAACGGGTCACGGAAAGGCATAAGTCGGTTAAGACTAAGAGCGGTGATGCACAAGTATCACTTGGTCTCCCGAGACACAAGGATAATAGTAGGGTCAGGATAGGCTCAAGCGCAAAGGCGAGCGGAAAGCTTATAACTCAAGCGCAAAGGCAAGTTCACTCGGGGTCGTGAGATGGATAATGTGGTTTTACACAAGAAGTCAAGTCTACCGTACAAGCTAGGTATATGAGACCTTATATAGTAGTACAGGGTGTATTTGGTCGGGCCAAACACAAGGCGTGATAATGAGTCTTCGGGACTGAAATGGAACAATGGGAAATCCGGATGTGATATGATAAGGATGCGCGGGGTCATGCGCTCATGGGATCAACTTGGAAATGTGGGGTGGTTTTCGATGGCGCAAACTACCCCTCGGACTGAGTCGTGCGTAAGTGGAATCAGAGAAAACGAAGCGGCGCGTGAGAAATGAGAAGCCGGCGGAAACCGCTGTAAGGGCGTCGCAGCCCTTGAGCGCAGAACCACCCACTATCGACCACTTCGGTCTCGTCGGCTCGGCACGTGACCTGACTTCCTATCGCGGATGATCACCAACCGCCACCAACTCGTGTTCGTCGTCCCTTCCTCCTCGCCTCGTCTCTCCCACTCTTCCGTCTCTCCATCATCTCGTCTCAACCCTCGTCGCTCTTTTCTATGGCCAAATATGATTAACATTCCCGATTCCGACTCTCGATCATCCACTATCCCTCAACGACTCTTCATCCGCGACGTCGTCAAGGGGCCTGCCTCGGAAAGCCCTCTCCATCATTCTCCACTCCATCCCTCCGTCACTTTTGCTGCCCTCAGAACCCGGGATCTCGGTGCATGTCTACACCCACGACCGTTGAGCGGTCTAGAGCGGCGTTCTTTGTCTTGGACAAAGGCGCGCCCGACGTTTCTTTCATTTTCTTGCCCATTTCTCACCCTCGTTCCTCAACTTAGTGCGCCTCGTCGACGCCACCCGCGTCGCCTCTTCGACCTCTCTCCTTCAACCAGTTAGACTCCTTGTCACCATTCTCCTTCTTCGTTTCACCTCCTTGTCGCCATTCTCCTTCTTTCCTTTACTCCCCCGTTTCATCTCGACGCTTGCCCGAGTACAGTACACGCCGACGACGCCACTAGCGCCAGGGACATTACCTTAGCCTTACGACCGTCCGTCCGCCTCTCGTAGTCTCTCGCATTCACTTGGACTCTTTCGCTTTACTTTCCCCCACTTCTACCTACCTTCCCTCACAAGTTTCGACTTAGCGTTTTGCGACGACGACACCTTACTTACAAATACACGCAGTATATAAGGACTCGGACTCGCGCTCTGAAATGTGATTCTCTTTTCCCTGCGTCTCATTCGATTCTCAACTTCTCTCTCTCGCGTGACTAAGTAACGGTTTGACGGGGCAGGTCTAATACGAAGACACCCGCTCGACCGCGACGACTTATCACCTTCTTACCCCTTTTCTCTAGTTGTCTTCCGCGTCGCCGCCACGCGTGATCCGAGCCTCGCTCGACGTCCTTGCTCGATCTCTCAGTCTCGGAATCGCTCGTTCGTTCGACGTTCACGATTTGGGCCCTCGTACCGGCGAAGACTCGACGGCAACTTCCTTCCTTTCCCCTTCTTTGTCTAGTCCCTCGCTCAGCCACACGTTACTCACTCGCGCGCTTTCGAGCACGTACACCGCGTATCGTACACAGAACAGGGAACAGATGGGAACAGGAAGCAAGATCGTAACACCAAGGGGGTTGTGGGACTGGATTCCCGAACCGTGGGTGGGGGGGGGGAGGGGTGGCCCAGAGGCCGAGCAAAAAATTCTGACCTTCCTAATTAGGAAGTTGCCAAATGCACTTGGGCGGACCCAAGGGCAGACCTCCTCAAATGATCCTCAACGCGTTGATGTCGAGCGAGGATATGGTCAAGCTTACATATAATGATCAGCGGTGGCTTATATGATTGATACTCCCAGCCGACACCCAGATTCTTCTATTGTTCATACTCAGCTGACATCGGCTGACATCGGAGACTCTCACATCATTGATAGTCCAGCTGACGCTGGCTGGAGCGGGGGGTCTGACGGACTCCCCATTTGGGTATTACAAGCCTACACATAATGTTCTGCAGTGACTTTCATGACTGATGGATCACCCGACAGGAAGAACCCCTCATGACTCATGGGCCAACCAATGTCGGCCGATACGGGAAAATTTTCCAGAACTCATGGGCCAGCTGATGTCGGTTCGGGTTTTTTGGAAACAGTGCAGTTTTTCAAAGTGGGAAGTATCAATAAAATGGAATATCAATGTCCAGAAGTGTGCAGGGTCCTAAAGAAAAACATTTGGAAACCCATGTAGAAGGGACACAACCTAAGGGATATAGCATACATTTCTGTCCCGCTGTAAAGGGCAGAAAAACCCGGTGAAATATCTCTCCATCTGAAAATGACAGAAAACATGACTTTCAAGAACATTTCCGTCTCTCTGGAAAATGTTCCGTCCACTCAGACATGGACAGGCAAGGGGGGTCAGCAAATTTTATAATTGCATGGGGTTAGTAAATGTTTTTAAGGGATTTTGGTTGCCCCCCCCCCCCTGTACCACCCAAAAAGGAAACTTATACCAAAAAAGGAAAAAAATTGAGGGCCACAAGTGAGCAGTGACTCCAAGATGTGAGAGTAGTGCCTGTCACGGGTTCGTAAACCTGTATGGGTACCCAGGTATGGGTTTGACGGGTACAGGTACGATGTCGGGTACCCGTCCAGAACCCGCACCCGTAAGATGGGTTTGGCGGGTTTTTTTGAGTACACCACGACTTTATTTTGGCCTTATACACTACTACACTTGTACATGATTGTAACTAGCTACTACTAATAGTCTACTCCTAGTCAGAATGCCCGTCTCAGGGCTCGCCGTCGCGTCCAAGTCGTCATGTCCAGTTGTTTTCGTGTCCCGTTGTTGTCGTCTTGCCGTTGTTGTCGGTGTCATCGGAGGAGGAGGAGGAGTCATTGTCGGCGT
>JAKELH010000260.1:0-105458 GCA_021525015.1 Lactarius pseudohatsudake | reverse complement strand
GCTTGTTTTCGGACTTGTTGGCGTTGGAGTAAGCCGGCGGCTGAGCTTGAGAGCTCGACCGCCCCGACGTTTGACTCTGCGCCTGGTTCTGGGTATCTTTCTTCGGCGACCGACACTCTCGTGCCCAGTGACCGAGCTTGCCACAATTGTGGCACTTCCCTTTCCTTCACCCCTTCCCTCCGCCCCCCTGGGTGTCGCCATCGCCTCATCCTGGCTCTGGGGTTGTTTCCCTTTGCCAGTAGGGCCTCCTTCACGCTTGCGTCGCGCCACCAACCGGTCGGCCTCTTCAGAAATATGGTCGATGAGGGTGTCGGGGTCGATGGAAGTGGTAGGGGATATGACGCGTGCAGCGGTGAGTAGGCTTGAGGCGAACTTGGACATCTCGTCCGGGAGGGACTTGATGATAGCTGACCGGTACTCCTTCTCAACCACAGTGACGCCTACGGCCGCAAGCTCCTCGCGCTTCACGCGCATCTGTCCCAGGAAAGCGCGAACATCCCCGCCGTGCGGGCAGCGCATCTCAGAGAAGGCGGTGAGCATATCCGTCTCCGCATATTGGCTTTTAACGCTGAACTTGGTAGTGACTTTGTCCCAGCGTTCTTTGGCGGAAGTGAGGGCCCGGAGACGGACAGCGGTGGAGTCGGGTAGTCGCTGGGATAGGAGGTACTTGGCCACAGTCTCATCGTGAGTCCACTCGGCGATGACCTTCTTCTCGTCGTCCGTAGGCTTGTTAGGATCAGCCGCGACGGGACAGGTGGACTTGCCAGTGAAGTGGCCCCATTTCTGGTTAGCCTCCATGGCTTCCTGGAAGCGCATCGAGAATATAGCCCAATTGGTGCCGGTAGGATCGAGACGGGGGACAGAGGTGGGGAGGGGATCATTCATAGCAGTAAGTGGACCCATAACCTGTAGAAGGTATTGGATGTATGGATACGGAAGTATAATATGAGTGAGTGATTAAACGTGTACGCGGGCGATGTCTGTACAACAGGACAACGCCTAACTCAGTATCTGCGCACACAAACGGCAGAGACTATGTATATTCACCTGTACAACAGGACAACGCCTAACTGGGGCGGATGAGTACAGGCTAGACAGATGTAGAGTACCAATAAACATACCTCAGTATCTGCGCACACAAACGGCAGAGACTGAGGTACTACGCTACGAAACGGGGACACTTTATACTAAAAGGTGTACAGTAACAAAAGGGGGCATCAAGCCCATGGAACCACATGACATAACTGATCGAGGCAGAAAGTCAGAGATACGGAATACGTAGACATCGCGCGGGTTTGCACAACGTCACCTCAACAATCGAATATACGAGCGGTATAGTAACGGGAACGAATCATCGAGTGATCAACTCACTTAAGTTATGAAACTAAAACTCACTTGAACTCTCCAACAACACCCCGATCTGCTGCCTGAACCCAGCGACAATCGGACAATCACTCAGTTGTGGGCCATTCAGAGTTCGCGCAACCGAAGCGATCTTCCAGGTCCACTACCCCCTGCAATACCCATGTGGTCGACAAGGTCCCCTTTACCTGTTTAGGGTTGGCGCGGTCCGGTCCGGTCCGGTTCAGGGACCCTTTTTTCCGAACCCCGAACCTGACCCAGGTCCGGTTCAGGCTCTTGCGCCGAACCTCGAACCTCTATGAGGTCCGGTCCGGTTCAGGTCCGGTTCGGGGCTCAGACGCAGCCGAACCCCGAACCTGCATGAAAATTCTAAAAAAAAGTTCTAAAATTCTAAAAAAATACAGGCATTCTACAGCTACTTTGGACGCACAATGCACCCGCATTAAACCCATATCTGGGCTCACAATTACGAGTACTTGTGTTTCACCGCGCCATGCGCCCGTGACAACGAACCGGCCCGCATGTCCCACCCAACCGAGCTTTGAGCTCGCGTTCCGTTCAAGGTTCCGTTCTGTTTTGCCGTCCTGTTTTGCCGTCCTGAAGGCCAAGCTATTGAGCGACGGTGTGGAGTCTGTGGACGAGGTGGGGAGGAAGGTGGTCCGAAACCGAGCGCTGTCACGACAGCAAGAGTTTGTCAGAGCGGCACATGGTCTATGAAGGTCAATTGAACTGTGCGTACCTTTGCTGAGGACCGGAAGATGCTTCGTAGCTCGACAGATGTTCGGTGTCGTGTCGGTGAGAAATCAGACGCGAAGGTCACTGGTGTCGGCGTTCGGGAATGGTCCACGAAGGTCATTTGAACAGAGCTTACCTTCGCTCGTGGTAGCCCGAAGGTGTTGGTGAGTATTCAGATGCGGGGGTTGGCATCGGCGGACTATGCATACTCAGGGTGTGAAGGCAGCGCCAAGGAGATCTGGGAACGGCGAGTTGTTGCGCCGTACTGTGTCGTTTCAGGTGTCAGGTTTGGGAACAGTCCACGAAGGTCATTTGAACAGAGTGTACCTTCGCTCGTGGTAGCCCCAAAGATGTTTGGTGTCGGCGTTGGTGAGAATCCTGACGTGGGGGTTGGTGTCGGCGGACCATGCACATGCATACTCGGGGTGTGGAGGTGGTAAGACCGAAGGCAGCGCTGAACAGATTGGGGGTAGGCGTTAGGTTCGGGAACGGTCCATGAAGGTCATTTGAACAGAGCTTACCTTCGCTCGTGGTAGCCCGAAAGATGTTTGGTGTCGGTGTTGGTGAGTATCCAGACACGGGGGTTGGCGTCGGCGGACCATGCACATGCATACTCGGGGTGTGGAGGCTGAAGGCAGCGCTGAGCAGATTGGGGGTGGGTGTCAGGTTCAGGAACGGTCCACGAAGGTCATTTGAACAGAGTGTACCTTCGCTCGTGGTAGCCCGAAAGATGTTTGGTGTTGGCGTTGGTGAGAATCCAGACGCGGGGGTTGGTGTCGGCGGACCATGCACATGCATACTTGGGGTGTGGAGGTGGTAAGACTGAAGGCAGCGCCGAGCAGATTGGGGAACAGCAAGTAGGCGTCAGGTTCGGGAACGGTCCACGAAGGTCATTTGAACAGAGCTCACCTTCGCTCGTGGTAGCCTGAAAGATGTCCGGTGGGTTTGAGTATTCAGATGCGGGGGTCTCCGGTGTTGCGGACCTTGCACTCAGGGCATGGAGGAGTTAAGACTGAAGGGCGCCCCAAGCATAGTGGAAAACGAGTTGATCTGCCGGCGTACTACGTCGGTGGTGGTAGAGAAAGCATCAGCTGAGCTGCTGCGCAAGGTGATGAATGAGGGAAGAGAGGGTAGATCTTCAGGATGTGGACGCACATGCGGAAGTTTTCATCGCGGACAGAGTGGTAGGGTATGCAAGGGCTCACCACATGCTGAGAGGAAACATTGGTACTCACCTCTCGCAGTTGAAGTCTGTTGGAAAATGACCCTTCACGGTACATTTGCCTGATGTAAAAGATTAGTTGGGTACTATCAAGCAACGTAGGTTACATGCCGTTCTGTAATTCTCTCCTTTCGTCTTCGCTGGGGGGACTAACGTTAAACAAGTTAATGAGGTTCTGCCATGTAGAATGAGGTCGACTAGCTTCATTGATGTTGTTTTGAGGTTCTAGTGTTGTGAGGAGAATAGAGCTAGCGTTGTGAGGAGAATAGAACAAAGACGCGGCAGATTCCATGTAGCGTGATTGGAGCCAAGTAAAGTGTTGGGCGCAGTTAATAGGTGCACCGCCTGGGCACTTGTCATTTGTCGCTTTTGTGATAGTAGTCAACTGTCTCAACAGCAAAACTATTATAATCTAGCGTTGGCTTTGAACGGGCTCTGTGCATGTTTGCAACTTTGCAGACCCTACATACGACCCACAACTGGAGCAATTAACGGAACAACTATCTAAACAGGTTCTGAAGATTCTTCTGCGTCGATAAGCCCACCAAAGTCCCATTCCGCTGCCACATGAGCTGCCGCTTCTTCACTGGTGTCGAGAATGCCATTCCGAAAAGCACTTTTGACAATTTGAAGCACCTCGAATGTGTCGGTTTTGAGTCGATTGCGCAAGTATGTTCTGGTGAGACGACCACTCGAAAATGCACGCTCCGAGGCAACGGACGACCCTTGGATTGCGAGATAGTCTCGCGCGATTCGGGAGAGGGTGGGATAGCGAACCGAATTATGCTAACGTGGAATACAATCAGTGAGACGGACAACTTGACGATAAGTAGTATACGTATGCCCCACCATTCGACGAGTCCTTCTTTCCGTGACTCACGTTTAGATTCCAGATACTCATGGAGTTCCTTGTGAGGATCATGAGTAGATTCATTGTCACTGTCGTCATCAACCGAGAGCTTGATCCAGTTACTCCCGTAGCCTACAGTGGTCATCCATCGCTAGATCTATGTCAGGGCGAGTTATTATGTGGGTTTTGTAGTACCTACCTGGCTTTGAAGATGGGGCGACAGCGTCTCTTCTAACCCTTGATCAGATTGATCGTATTTGTCGAACTGGGCCGGGTACTCAGTATCAGAATAATTGAAACAGTGACGGACTTGAAACTCGGCGCTCATGATTGCAGTAAGGATCGTCTTGGTACGCGAGACAAAATCGGGACCCCAGTTCTTCCTGATATACAGTAGTTTGTAATATGGATCAAGAACTGTCAAGTAGATTAGTTCGATCATACTATGAACCACATCGTTTGACACACCGTTGCACAATACATAGACATCACAGTTATCAAGCATCTGGTACCACTTGGTGAGATTTGAGATGCCAGCTGCTATGGCGCCACGGATAGTGAGGAATGCTGCGTCCTTCTTAGCAGATTCCAACGATGTAAGTAAAATTCGATCGTCGGAAACACGCGAGAGACTGTTGGGACGCGTTCAGACGAGAACTGCTGTTGAGCAAGAGCGGGGTGCTGAGTTACAGGTTTAGTAAAACTGTGCCTAAGACCAGGTGACCGTGCGTACCTTGAGTATTTGACGAAGCAGGTCCAGATTGGTCCATTCGCCAGGGGTGAGCTTGTAATTGGCGTATTGCTTCTTCTGTAGCTTGGGGACTTGTTCACAATCATCAGCGAGCTGCACAAACTTCGAGATGCCCTGATCATCAATGAGTAACGATGTGAGAATAGGACAGTGCGATGAGAATATAAATACCAATCGCAACATGAACGCGTGCTCGAGTAAATCGTACATCGAGGACCAGCGCGTCCGGATGTACTTTACGAGTTCAAGAGGGGGCACTTTTTCCTCCACACAACACTTGAAGAAGAAGGCCGACGCCTGTGGGGAAAGTCGAACCTAAATTCTATCAGCTTCGGCTCATATGAATCAGCATAGATGCACACTTGATTTATGAGGGCCAATAGCTTTCCGAGGGTGTCACCAGGTGCATAGGAAGTCTCGTCGCCTTCCGCGCTGCCCGTTGCTAGATCATCGTCTGCCTGCAAGTCATCAGTCGGGTTTTCCGACTCTATCTGGGCATCTCGAGTGAATGCTTCAACGATGTGCTTGGCTGCGAGGTTAACAATATGCGCAAGGCACCTACGCAGCGTCAGCTGTTATTCCGAAATTCTAGAGTGCCGGATTGCCCACATACCCCACACGTCGATCTGATCCTTTCCACCTGTGTTCGAATGTGTCCAACTCACCTTCAAGATGTGTCATCATCTTGTCGTTGGATGTAACATTGTCCGACGTGATCCATCCGATCTACGGTATGTCAACTCAATCGAATTGAAGCCTTGTTAGGATGTGACGACACATACCTTGTTCGTCAACCCAGCCGCCTTGAGGATTTCCATCACCAGCGCAGCAAGGTTTTGGCCACTATGGTTACCTTTAACCTCTCGGAATGCGAGCAGTAATGTGCGAAGGCTCCATTCATTGGGAGATTCCTGGGTGCTATGGATCCAATGTACGGGTCACGGGCTAGCGATGACCAGCCATCCAACGTTGCTGACACTTCACCAGGTACGCTCTAGTGTGGACATGTGAGTTTGAGTGCTAGGGAACATCGTAAACCACGCTCACCGTAAAGAGGTCCGTCAAAATCTCCTTGACCTTGAGGGCTTTTGCATGGACGGCCTTTGCAACGCTTGTGCGGTGGGGGATATCACTGTCCTTGATACCAGGATGTAGAAACCTAAGCAGTCGACGGAATGCCGCACAGTCCACGAGGGAAAAGGCCTGTGTGTCACGAGGGCAGTACCGGAGTTATGACTATTCCGCAAAGTGTTACGTCCCATAAAAGGAAGGTGCCAAGCAAGTCACGTTGTTGGATTCCAAAACGAGAATGTCACTCCAATTAGCGTTCGAACTCAGATGGGAAACCTTTCCTTTAGTCAGCGTACATAAACATGTTTTGTTTTTTTTGTTAAGTTAACTTTATGTTTAAAACAAGAATATTTTTGTTATTAGCTAAACTACTTTACATGGATTTTTTCTAAGTCGATCTACTGGCACGGGGTGCCGCTGTCCGTGCGCGCAGCCTCGCCCCGGCTTCGCTTCGCCCCATTCACGACACCCCCGCCATCACCCTCTCCCTTTCGCACCTTCGCTCCGATGCGCACACCCCTCCGTTCGCATGCAGCCCCTGGCACCCGTGTTGCGCCATGCCGCGCCTTGCCTTGCCCGCACACCCTTTGAGCGGCCCCTCTGTTCGCCCCCCCCGGGTTGTACCGTCCCTCGTTCTGTGACCCTTTGCGTGCGTGCGTGCTTGGGTGCAGCCCCCTCGCACGCGCCTCCTCCTGGGCGTAAACCGGGAGGTGCACCCTGCGCGGAAGCGGCTGGGCTGGGCGCACCGACCCTCCTGCATCCGCGGGTATGGCGGGGCGCGTAAACATGGCCAGAATAGCCCGTGCGGAGGGGTTGGACGCCGACGCCTCCCCTTGCGTGCACGGGCGGTGCGGTGTGGTGTGCGTGTGGTGGGGCTAGCGTTGCCTGTGGAGGGGACTGGGTGGGCACGCTGTCCCTCCCCTTGCGTGCGTGGGCGGCGGGGGGCTGGGCTGGCGTCGCCCATGCCAAGGGACATGGTGGGTGCGCTGTCCCCCCTCTTGCGTGCGCGGGCAGGGAGGGGCGGGGGCGTGTCCCTCCTGCGTGCCCGTCTGCGCGAAAGAGGGAGGCGGAGGGGCGCGCGACGAGGGGGGCGCAACGGGGGCGGGTTGTAAGTGGGGGGCGGGCTTACCTTTGCGCCGTGGCGGCCCTGCTGCGCGACGGGGAGGCGGGGATGGCTTGGCCTCGTGCGCTCCTTCCCGTGCGAACGGGGCGCCACGGGATGGGGCGTTGCCCTCGCACGCCCCTTTCCGTGCGAACGGGGGTGGCGCGGACAAGAGGGAAGGGGGAGGGGAGCAGGCGGGCGGTGTGCCCTCGTGCGCACCGCTTCTGTGTGAATGGGAAGGGAGGGACCGCGTGCCCTCGTGCATCCCCATTCCGTGTGAACGCGGGGCGACGGGGAGAAGGGAGGGGCCGGTCGGCGGCGGGCATTGTGGGCCCCCTTCCACGCGAACGGGGTGGCGCAGACACGGGGAAAGCCCGTGCGCTCTTTATCTGCGCGAAGGGGGCGCCGGCGGTCAATGCGGAGGAAGGAAGGGGTGGGTGTGTGACTCACCCTCATGTGCCGCGAATAGGGCGGCGTGGACAGGGGGTGGCATACTCCCATGAGCTCCCTCTCTGCGTGCGCATGCAAACGGGCCGGCACGCTGCGTCCACCTTTCGACGTGAGTGGGGTAGGCAAGGGGAGCGGGAGGAGAGGAGGGGAGAGGAGAGGAGAGGAGGGAGGTGTAGGGCATCCTACGCCCTATGCACACCCAATTCTGTATGAATTGGCATGCAACAGGGCAGGGGGGGATAAGTGGGAAGGGTCCAGTTACTGTCCAGTTCTGGACCCTGTGGTGGAAGTAAGGCGTGCCTGCCACGTACACCGACGTGGCAGGCACATTTTGCTTCTGCATGGCACAGAATAGGACGCCCAGCCTACACCCCTCCCCTCCTCTCCTCCCGCTCCCCCTCGCCTACCCCACTCGTGTCAAAAGGTGGACGCAGCGCGCCGGCCCATTCGCATGCGCACGCAGAGAGGGAGCTCACGGGAGTATGCCACCCCCTGTCCGCGCCGCCCTATTCGCGGCACATGAGGGTGAGTCGCACACCCACCCCTTCCTTCCTCCGCATTGACCGCCGGCGCCCCCTTCGCGCAGATAAAGAGCGCACGGGCTTTCCCCGTGTCTGCGCCACCCCGTTCGCGTGGAAGGGGGCCCACAATGCCCGCCGCTGACCGGCCCCTCCCTTCTCCCCGTCGCCCCACGTTTGCACAGAATGGGGACGCACGAGGGCACACGGTCCCTCCCTTCCCATTCGCGCAGAAGCGGTGCGCACAAGGGCACACCGCCCACCTGCTCCCCTCCCCCTTCCCTCTTGTCCGCGCCACCCCCGTTCGCGCGGAAAGGGGCATGCGAGGGCAACACCCCATCCCGTGGCGCCCCGTTCGCACGGGAAGGAGCGCACGAGGCCAAGCCATCCCCGCCTCCCTGTCGCGCAGCAGGGCCGCCACGGCGCAAAGGTAAGCCCGCCCCCCACTTACAACCCGCCCCCGTCGCGCCCCCCTCGTCGCGCACCCCTCCGCCTCCCTCTTTCGCGCAGACAGGCACGCAGGAGGGACACGCCCCCGCCCCTCCCTGCCCGCGCACGCAAGAGGGGGGACAGCGCGCCCACCATGTCCCTTGGCGCGGGCAACGCCAGCCCAGCCCCCCGCCGCCCACGCACGCAAGGGGAGGGACGGCGCGCCCACCCAGTCCCCTCCGCGGGCAACGCTAGCCCCGCCACACGCACACCACACCGCACCGCCCGTGCACGCAAGGGGAGGCGTCGGCATCCAACCCCTCCGCACGGGCTATTCCGGCCGTGTTTACGCGCCCCGCCATACCCGCGGACGCAGGAGGGTCAGTGCGCCCAGCCCAGCCGCTTCTGTGCAGGGTGCACCTCCCGGTTTGCGCCCGGGAGGAGGCGCGTGCGAGGGGGCCGCATGCAAGCACGCACGCACGCGAAGGGTCACAGAACGAGGGACGGTACAACCCGGGGGGGCGAACAGAGGGGCCGCTCAAAGGGTGTGCGGGCAAGGCGAGGCGCGGCGCGGTGCGGCGCAACACGGGTGCCAGGGGGAGCTGCATGCGAACGGAGGGGTGTGCGCATTGGAGCGGATGTGCGAAAGGGAGAGGGTGATGGTGGGGGTGTCGTGAATGGGGCGAAGCGAAGCCGGGGCAAGGCTGCGCGCGCGAACAGCGGCACCCCGTGCCAGTAGATCGACTTAGAAAAAATCCATGTAAAGTAGTTAGCTAATAACAATAAAAATAAAAATATTCTTGTTTTAAACATAAAGTTAACTTAACAAAAAAAAAAAAACATGTTTATGTACGCTGACTAAAGGAAAGGTTTCCCATCTGAGTTCGAACGCTAATTGGAGTGACATTCTCGTTTTGGAATCCAACAACGTGACTTGCTTGGCACCTTCCTTTTATGGGACGTAACACTTTGCGGAATAGTCGTAACTCAGTACCGGTACGTTGAGTCTTTGTCACGTAAACGGCCTTCGCATTTTCTCACCTGGTCGTCGACCACTACCAATTCGACGATGTGTTCCATTAGCCCCTCCTTCGTCCACTGTGGCACTTTGACTGCAGACCATCTCTCCAGCGTTCCTTGCTCCTGAGGTTTCATTCCTGGTGTTGTTTCTCTCATGACTCGCTCATTTGGCTCGACATTTTCGCGTTGACATCCGGTCAAGTACAACTCTTTGTGAGTGTTCCAGTGCCTGCGTCCATTATCAGTTATTGATAATACCTCTTCGATGCTTGACTCTACCTGATGATATGCGTACGGCATGTCGAGACATTTCCTGTCAACCATACCTTGCACAACCGACACAATCGCGCATCCACGTTACTCTTAGGATGATAGCCATCCTTGAATATTGCTGTCAGGTCAGCGATTTTTATATTCGCCCCAGTACTTGAGCGCAGTTTGGCTTTTTTTAGACTCTGTATACATTTTAAGGTGAGTCGAAGCGCGCTCTAGGGAGATACTTACCTTTGCATCTTTTGTAGCCATTTCATCCAGCTGGGAATACTGCCATTCCTCATCTGACACATCTCTCGCATCCGACGCACCACTCTCCCCTATCAGCGCATTACCCAAATCATCCGAGTTTGGGGTTGTATTGACACAACTATCTTGAGATTCCTCAGATGTGCGTGAAAATACACAGCCTTTCGATGTTTTGCGGGGTTCCTCGATTGGGCTGACATCTTCGGCATCCTTTTTACCTGTTTTGTTTTTCCTTTTTCTGGGTGGTTGTACGTCGTCTTCAGTTTCTGAGGTGAGTATGACCACGCTTCTCTTTTTCACCGTCGTCTTCACGCCACCATTGACAAGTGCCTCCTTGGCCTTTGCTGTAGGTTTTCGAATGTGGGGGATCCGTCGGCCATCTGACCCGGTGGCACTGCCCACTGGTTCGTCATCTGCGGGGTGCTGGCCTGTTGCAGTGATGCCAAACACAGTCAAAGTGGTTTGGGTAGGGGAGCCGCTAGGTCTCTCAGACGAGGCGCTCTTGCCTAATCAAGGTGAGTACAAGAAGCGCGTTCAACGAAGAATCGCACACGTACAATTGGATATCGGGGGTAACGTCATCTGGGTCATTGTGCCAAATTATCTCATGTGCCTCCTTGAGGCCACCGTTTGGGGTACACGCTTCCCCGTACAGTTTTGTTGGATCCATGGAAGGTACATGTTGAACTTCTACCAGTTGTGGTCTCAGTTGAACCCGGGAGAACTTAGAACTCCGCCCCGGGGGTGCCCTCAATACTCCCTCAATTCACAGTCAAGCCCACAGTTTCTTGCAAGGTCCAAGGATTTATGTGGATTCCCCAACTTTGGGGGCGACACCAAGTCACCAGTACCGAACGTCTCTCGGGCTATCATAGAGGCGTCTTCTGACAGCCTCAGCAAAGGTACGCTCTGATCTGTTCAAACGACCTTCATGGACCGTTCTCAAACCTGACGCCTGAAACGACACAGTACGGCGCAACAACTTGCCGTTCCCCGATCTCCTTGGCGCTGCCTTCACACCCCGAGTATGCATAGTCCACCGACGCCAACCCCCGCATCTGAATACTCACCAACACCTTCAGGCTACCACGAGCGAAGGTAAGCTCTGTTCAAATGACCTTCGTGGACCGTTCCTGAACCTGACGCCTGAAACGACACAGTATGGCGCAACAACTCGCCATTCCCAGATCTCCTTGGCGCTGCCTTCACACCCCGAGTATGCATAGTCTGCCGACGCCAACCCCCGCATCTGAATACCCACCAACACCTTCGAGCTACCACGAGCGAAGGTAAGCTCTGTTCAAATGACCTTTGTGGACCGTTCCCAAACCTGACACCTGAAACGACACAGTACAGCACAACAACTTGCCGTTCCCAAACTCCTTGGCGCTGCCTTCACACCCCGAGTATGCATAGTCCGCCGACGCCAACCCCCGCGTCTGAATACTCACCAAACGGAACGGAACGCAAGCTCGAAGCTCGGTTGGGCCAGCTCGCGCAGTGGAAGAGTTCGTCACAGCCGTGTTCATCGTCGCGGTCGGATTGTGATTGTGCGACGCTACTACTATGTTTATATATCATATCTGTAATATAGTACTAGTCGAGAAATTCTGAGTCGAGAAATTCTGAGGTTCGGGTCCGGTCCGGTCCAGACCGGGTTCACCAGAATTTTGGTCGATGGTGAACCCCGAACTGGACCTTCTAGCCGGGCGGCTGCAGTGGCGAACCGGACCCGAACCTGAACCGGACCCCAGGTCCGGTCCGGTCCGGTTCGGGTCCGAACCCCAATTCGGACCGGACCGCGGCATCCCTATACCTGTTGGACACAAGTCGGCTGACCCAAGATTCACATTCTCCGGCAAATGGCCGCCCGTTCGCTGCTCTTCCGATGTCAACTTAGATTAATCTCGATACTCGCCATGGTCATTAGGGGGGACATTCGGTCAAAGGGGGCGCTATCTGTGAATAGGTATTCTGGCTCGTGACTTTGCTACCATCGACAGATTACTCTAGGATGAGAATGTGCACATGTGAAGACTCCCTTTTTAGAACGCTAATACGCCCAGCGCATGGCTGGCCCGGTAAATCGACGTTTTTGCTTATTTCATTACTTTACTTTCTCGCACCGCTCCGGCGGCCCGCGCTTTCCCGCGCTTCGGCCGATTCGGGCCTTTACTGTTCTGCCCTGTCCTCTGGCTTTGCGACCTCGCTTGGTTGCTCTCTGGGCTTGGTTCTAACTTTAGCTATATTGCTCTGTTTCTCTTTATATAAACATCCTGTATCTACTCTTCCTACTCCAGTTAATCTTAGTTCTCCCCTCTGGGCTTCAGAGCTCTGTAGGGTCTTATTCCCCCTCGTTCCCTGCGTTCCCGAGAGTCTCGCACTCGTCCGCGCCCTTAGCAATTGTAGAGCAACGCGTCCCCGATCATAGTGAAGCTCTATACGAAGTTACGAGTCCCGCGAAGGCCTGCATGACCGGCAGCGCGGCTTCAAACCTCCCTGAACTCAAGGATCTCAAGCTGCACTCAGAAGCGCTTACCGGCAGCTTAGGGTATCATTCTGGTGGCCAACGTGGGGAGGTAGAAGCATTTTGCGTCGGTAGGCCTCAAGGAGCGATCGCGATCGCGTTTTCGGCCCACAGCGACTGCTGTCAATCTAGCGGACTACGACCGACTCAGAGCGTCTCTGATAGTCTCCTCACCCTTTCTCTTCACCTTTTCGTGCTCTTTGTCCCCTCGTGCGACCGCTTCAACCAAGTTTCATCACGCTTGGCGACAGGACCCTCATACAATCTGACGACACCTCGCGACCTCAGCTGAAAGGCAGGCAGCAGCACAGCGGCCGTCGCCACCAGCGCTAGGCAATCATAGTACTAGCGAGCTCGTTGCTTAGTCTGAGAAGTTACGACCACTCCCCGGAAAGCTTTGCCGACACAACCCTGCACTTAGCCGATACTGCGACGGTCTTGGCGAGAAAACGTGATGTTGCCTCGAGACATGTCACAGCCGACAATATACTCGTTTTCCTGCTCTCTACAGTCCCCTCGGCCCACGGCGTCAAACTTTCCCGCCAGGATGCAAGAACTCGCACAAGAGCGTACCACATCCCTCGTACCGGCACGGCGTCATGCACCACTCAGTCACGATCCTGCTCCGATTGCAATGACCCCAAGACCGATCCCAACACCACCGCTGCGAGTCAGAGCATTATCCGAGTCGCCATCCAATAAGTTCCCGTCGCTTGCATGGACAGGGTCCCATGCCACCGAGGCAGAAGCCGTGCGAAGCCAGGCGACGCGCTGCAGGTTCTGCAGGAGCGTCACGCATCTTGAGGAAGACTGCGAGGAGGCAGACACGTACATCCGTGCAGGAAAATGCAGGCGTGATGTGGAAAGGAAGATAGTCCTTCCCTCAGGAGCCAGGATACCCCGCAACATCATGGGCGGAACCCTTCAAGACTGGCTAGAAGAGTACTACCGGCCGAAGGTAGCGCAGGTCTCGGTACCAGGAATTGCGACGCGTCGCCAGGTGTCAGCAACAGCTACAGAAGCCCGCAGGCCTGCGTTGCCCTCACACTCGAAAATCGCGCAAGAGGCAATCGAGCCAACAGACGATTACCAAACCCCCAAAACACCCATTCTCAGCAACCCAGAGCCCCGCGTCGTTCCCGCTAGCGTCGCCGATACCATCAGTAACCCCCCCGAGTCGAGCGCCAGCGAGCGAACCAATGCCCCGTGCGGCATCCTCCCTCCCGTCGGCAACTCACGCGTTATTGCCCTCACCTCCATCCCAGCCCATGCTGTCTCGAACGACTGCATCCCCGTAGCCGTCTGCGACATCGCCGATCCCCGCGCAGAGGCCAGCACCTCTCATAGCGTCCCACTTGTTCCCTCCAACGTCTCTTCTAGGATCCCAGGCCCCGAGTGGCCCCAGTCAACCCCAGCGAGTTTCCCATGCGATCATAAGTCGGCCACGATGGCCGCAATGCGTTCCAAAGTCGGCCCCGATGGCCGCGAAGTTGTTTTAGCGTCCCCAAGTGGCGCCCCCCCTAGCGTGCGTCTTAGCGGCCCCGAGTGGCCCCAGTTGCGAGTTTCTCATGCGATCGGAAGTCGGCCACGATGGCCGCAACATCGTTTTATCGTTCCAACGTCTCTCCACGTAGTATGCCAACTCGAGCGAGTTCGGCGAATATTTCCAATATATTTCCCCTTCCCATCCACCGTCGCCGATTCTGCCTGCGTTTCCGTCGTCCCCTCTATCATTTCCCATTCCCACAGCGTCTCAGGCCCCGAGTGGCCCCAGTTGCGACTCTCCCATGCGATCGGAGGTCGGCCACGATGGCTGCAACGTCATATTATCGCTCCCACGTCCCTCCACATCGTACGCCAACTCGAAAGAGTTCGGCGCATAGTTCCAATCGTCCCCATCATCTCCCGTAGTCTCGGCGAATCCGAGTCAAGCACCTTTGATTTACCCGGTGCCTCCAAGTTTTACTGCGTTAGTTTTAGCACCCCTGGCCCCGAGTGGCCCCAATTAGCGTTACGAGTCCCCCATGCGTTCAAAAGTCGGCTACGATGGCCGCAACCACCCTTACAGTCGGGGGCCACTCGAGGCTCCCGTATGTTTAGGAAGCCGGTCACGATGACCGCACTGTGTTTTGGAAGTCGGTCACGATGGCCGCACCACGTCTCGAAGCCGGCTACGATGGCCGCAACCACCCTTACAGCCGGGGGCCACCCAAGGTTCCCGTACGTTTAGGAAGCTGGTCACGATGGCCGCACTGCGTTTTTGAAGTCGGCCACGATGGCCGCAATGTGTCTCATGAGGCAGCCACGATGGCCGCGAAGTAGTTTTAGCGTCCCCGAGCGGCGCCCCCCCAGCGTGCATTCCAGCGGCCCCAAGTGGCCCCAGCGAGTTTCTCATGCGATCGGAAGTCGGCCACGATGGCCGCAAAGTCGTTTTATTCTTCTCGTATCAGTCTGCATACGCCAACGAGTTTGGCATATGTCTCTTGCCTCGTTCCAATCCCCCTTCACCGCCCGTGCGAAGATTACGAACCCAAGCGGTGGGTCACGCAGCGAAGAACCCAGTGGTGAGAAACCCAGGAGCCCACGCCGAGTGGCTGCGCTTCGATTGCGTTCCCGCCCCCGCAAGCCCCCAGACGTTAGGCAACAAGAGTTTGTAGTGATGCCGGTACAACTGTAACCTGGCGACACTATTTCGCGCAGACCGACAAGCTCGCGTTCATACGTGCCGGATTCAAGCCGTACCAGCCATGCACAGTGACCCTTTAACATACGTTTCGTTTTATTTAGTTGCGACCCGACTCGAGATTCGTTTTTATTTGTGTTGTTTTGGTTTACATTTGACAGGTTTTCGCCCGAGCACTGCCACCCAGTACCTGCGATGGAGCCAGCAGCTCCCCCCACCATCCTCGTTCCAGTCCCCCGGGCCGTCTCTCTCCCCGTGTCCACGTTCCCGCCAGCGCCATTTCAGCGGACCTGAGCGTCGCCAGTCAGCATTGCTCGCTTCCGTCTTTCAAACGCAACCAGAAGCCGGCCGCGATCACCGCGAAGCGTTCCCCTTGGCGTTCCCTCGCACCGCGCACCAGCATGCGCGTGTCAGCGCTCTCAGTATTTTCCCTCGACGTCATCCCGTACCCAGTCCCTGCGTATCCTTACCTCTTGTAGGCCCACATGCCAACGCAGCGAAGATCCCAGCGGCAAGTAGCAACGAACCCGAGCCGAGCAACTATTCACCAGCTGCTCCCCGGTCTGCGCAACACCTGGACATTGTGCGTCAAACGAACGACGAGGTACGCAGCAAGGATTCCGCCGAGGAATGCAGCGGCAAGAAACAAGCAAGCAGACAAGACACGCGGGCGATTCCCACCGTTCCCAGTCGCGCATCCTCTGAGGACTGGGGACAGTCAGATTTTCAGCGGGGAGGAGAACCAGGCTCCCAGGCGCGGTCGAGTAGTTTTGCGTTTCCGCAACCACGTCCAAGCCGACCCAACGCACCGGCGGAGTCACATCCAGACTCACACCAGCATCGCTCTTGCCCAAGCTATTTGTTCGACTTCGACTTCCGCCCGACACTGCTCATGCCGCTCCAGAATACCATCTCGACATCTCCGTTCAACCCGCTGGCATCGACGCAATCACGCCACTGCTCGCTCTTTCAGTCGCTTCGCCCAAGTCCCGCACCACATCGCTCTCGACAACGTCGAACCATGTTCTTTCCCAGTCCATCACCGTTACACAGCCTCAGTCCAGAGTTACAGGAGCCTCGTTTCGACTCCAGTGGCCGCGCAACCCAGGTAGACTGACACAAGAGTGAGCAAGCCGCGAACGCGCAAGCCCCTACGCCGCGCAGAGACTCGCAATCGCACGTCGAGTTCTTGACAGCGTTTCTCAGCTCCGCAAAGCACTCACTGGAGCGACGATCTGCCCATCAGTAGCTAGGAGTCGACCCGCGCAAAGCCAACACGAGACATTTGCGAATCCCGCGACAACGTGCCCAGCAGCCTTGCCAGCAGCGACTCTTGCTCTGCGAGGAATGGTACTCATCAAAGTCCTTCGAGTGTAGGCCGGCGGTCGTGCAGATGCCCCCAGTTCGTCGGAAGATCGGGCGTCCATGTCACTTTGGCAGCAGCTTTCGTGACGCGCGAGGAAGAACGCAGCGATACTTAGTTAAGACGACTTCGGCAGGAGCAGAAGCGCAAAACGAAGGCTTCGGCCGCAGCGCCACATGCGTGCGGACGCCTGCGGCGAGTTACAAGATCAGCGAAGCGTTTTTGGTAGCCTCCCCAGCGTTCACGGACCCCGCGGCGACGTGCACAAGATACGCAGGGCGACTTTGTCGAGAACCAAGAGCCGGCACACATCGAAGACAATGGCAAGTAAGAGTGCAGCAGCAACGGTGGCGGGTCCGCGCGGACATCAGCGACTTGTGTGAGTCGTCGGGTCAGTCACATGCGTCGGCAACGGCGTTTTCGAGATTCGCAAGTACTTGCGCGGCGAGATCGACTTCGCATTTCAGCCTTCAGTAACTCGGCCAGGAAGACACCGCGTACCATCGCACGTATTCCGACCTCCGTGACAGCGCCAATGCGATTCCACTAAAGACATCAACGCGATCGCGCAGGAGAATCCAAAATACGTGATACACGGTGACAGTTCCAGCGCGACGTGGGCCTCAGGTGTCATCACAGCGGCGATGCCACGAGTACGCAGACCCCAACGGGAGCGGCAGCAGCGTCATGTGCGCGCGGACATCCACGGCGCACCAGGAGCTCGGAGACAGCGACTAGTACTCGCGACATCACTTACGGAACGCGCGGCGACATGCTCAGGACTTGTGGATCAACATAGTCAAGAGTCACTCCTAGCGTGAAGAGCAGCGCAAGACTACAGTGGCGACAACAGCAGCGCCATGGGCATACGGACGTGCGCATCGCGTCAGAAGCCCGGCGATTGCAACGAGTACTTGCGACAGTATTTACGATACCAGCAGCGGCGTGTGCGGTACGCGCGGATCAGTATCAGGCAATCGAGGCGTGCATCAAGAAGTCCTCAAGCGCAAGCTTCGGCAGTGATGGTGCCACTTGCGCGCGGACGAGCGCAACGCGTCTAGAGCTCGGCGATCGTAGAAGGCAATCGCAGCGACGTTCACAAGACATGCGGAGACGTGCGCGACACCAGCGGATCAGCAGTATCGCGAGTCAAGAGCGTCGCGCGAAGTACCGCAAGTCCAGCAACTGTGACCGCGCCCGCGTCGCGCGGATGTCTGTAGCTCACGCGAATGTTCCAGATAGTTTCAGCCGTCGACCCAGGTGTTTCCAAGTTCCGCAGACATGTGCGACCTCGCGTTACCAAGAGAGCGCCACGCGGCGAAGCAGCCCAAGTGGAAGCGTACCCATAACAGTGTTGCAAGCGCGCGGCCTTCGGCGACTCGGCTAGGCGACGAGGACGACCTCGGGTACTGGCCGCATCAATTATAGGTCCCTCGAGAGCGTGCACAGAAGAGCGCGGCAAGGTTCTTCCAGAAGCAGCTCCCAGCGCGAAGAGAAGCACATGCATGACGCATGACGCATAGCGATAGCGCCACTTACGCGCGGGCGTCCGGGGCGCGTGTAGAGCTCGGCGATACCATTCAGTACACTCAGCGACATATACAGCAACCGCGGCAGCATGCAAGACAACTGCAGGTCAGTAGCGAGGGCATCAAGGCATCGCAAATACAGCGGCAGCGGCAGCGCCACGCCGACCTTCGCGGCTCGCACACGGGTTCAGTACTATACTCTGTATCGGTGGTAGCATGTCCAAGTCCTGCAAACACGTGCGCGGCAAGCGGCGTCGCCTCGCCGGGAGAGCCCCGCGCAGCCAAGTCCCTCCAGAAGTGGAAGCGTACCAGTGATCGCGCCGCATTCGGCGGCTTGTCTAGGCGAAGAGGAAGTCCTCGCGTGCCGGCGAACATATTTGTGGCTCCCGCAGTGTTGTGCATAGTCAACCCAATCGGCTCAAGACACAGTGTAGTCACGCAGGAGAAGTACAAGCACGCGAAGATACGGCGACATGGCTAGCGCTGCGCAGACTTCGGAAGCTCATCACGGCGACGAGCTCACCCCGGCGTGTAAGAGAATCACCCAGGAACACGACCCGCATGCGCAGCAACACGCGCGGAGGCCACACCGGGCCACATTGGACTCGCCTCACGCCTCGAAGACGACCGCGATCGACCGACACCCTACGAACCGAATCAAACCTTGCGCACCGATGACTGAGGACAGTCAGGATCTCAGTTGGGAGCGGATAATACGCCCAGCGCATGGCTGGCCCGGTAAATCGACGTTTTTGCTTATTTCATTACTTTACTTTCTCGCACCGCTCCGGCGGCCCGCGCTTTCCCGCGCTTCGGCCGATTCGGGCCTTTACTGTTCTGCCCTGTCCTCTGGCTTTGCGACCTCGCTTGGTTGCTCTCTGGGCTTGGTTCTAACTTTAGCTATATTGCTCTGTTTCTCTTTATATAAACATCCTGTATCTACTCTTCCTACTCCAGTTAATCTTAGTTCTCCCCTCTGGGCTTCAGAGCTCTGTAGGGTCTTATTCCCCCTCGTTCCCTGCGTTCCCGAGAGTCTCGCACTCGTCCGCGCCCTTAGCAATTGTAGAGCAACGCGTCCCCGATCATAGTGAAGCTCTATACGAAGTTACGAGTCCCGCGAAGGCCTGCATGACCGGCAGCGCGGCTTCAAACCTCCCTGAACTCAAGGATCTCAAGCTGCACTCAGAAGCGCTTACCGGCAGCTTAGGGTATCAACGCAGGACCCTCTTTACTATGGGTAATAAAGCCAGAGTGATTGCAAGTGAATGCCCTTTCTTGTGGGCCTTCAGGCTTGCCTTTCCCAGCATTGTACATATCAAGGTACATATCGCACTTGATAAAGCTGAACTGAAAACCGCAAGCAAGGCGGGCGAGCAGAAGGACTGAGCCGAACCTTGTTACAGTAGCCCAATTAGGTCGCTTGCTTACAGCAGAATCCAAAACAGGGGGCCCCTTGCGAGTCTTTGAAAATTTGCATCATTTCCACGGTCCGGACCGCTTTTTCCGCAACTCAGATTCAGACTCCGCTTTTTTGAAATTTCTTTTCTCTTTTTGTCCTCTTTCATATTTACAGTCAATACTATAATAGGTAATGTAAAATATATCATAGAAAACAAAGGTAAATAGTGCATAAATACTGTAGCGCATAAATAATGTGTAAGTTTGAGATTGACCTGTGATCCCATCCACGATAATAGTTAGTGTGCATCAAAAAAAAAACACAACACTTCAGTAGCCATGCGACTGGCTCCTTGTAGCTAAAGGAGCCATGTGTAGGGACTGGATCATGAGTGATCAATTCATGATCTGCCAATTACACAATCATGTAGTAGGCACTTATCCGAAGAGCAGGTCATGTCTGCAGCAATGTAACCCAGGCTTGTATCAAAAGCCCACCCGAAGTGCTTAGTCAGACGAAGGGTTGGGCGCCCAACCCTTCTGTGTTGTGTGAGATCTTCATGTGAGCTACCCTCATAATCCTTAGATCTGTATCGAACATGGTTGCAAGTGAATAAAATATTTAAATAAAGAAGGGTGTTTCTAACTAGCTGTTTTTTTAGTATGCACCTTCAGTTGTCTTAGAATAAGACATTAATATACAGTAATGCCATTTATTAACTAATACTTGTTGCATTCCCTGCTCGAGCAAGGGAAAATGTATGCTCAGAGCGGAGTTCGAACTTTGTGGTCGGTCTGGAGCGGTCCGGAGCGGTCCGGTCCGTGGGAATGATGCGAAAATAAGCCAACTCCCCTTGTGTACGAATGGACAGTAGCTGACCTCCAAATTTGACGTGCGGGGTTCATAGTTAAGTATAGTTTGAAATTCTCGGGAAATCTGGGATCTCACAAATATATAGTTATAAAATAGTTATCCACGGTATCAAATAGTTATCCTGGGATGCTGGGACGGCACGCAGCAAAGGGCCTGCAAAAGTTATCCGTACTCACTGCCCATTGCGGAAGGCCGTCTCCCTTTTTTTGTCCTCCACTTCTCCCGCCTCCAAGCCCGCCTCCGTCTCCCTCATGGTTGGCCGTCACATCTCAGATGAGCTCAAGGATATGGCTATGTCTTTGTCCATCCAGGGTATTTGTGAGGATATCCATGAACTCACGGGAATCAGTAGTGATTTGCACGGGTTCGGGTAACCCGCCGGGTTCCGGTTCGGGTATTGTCAGGGTACTATCACGTGTGGTGGGATGCAAAATCGATCAGAGTTGCAAAACATGGTTTTTTAAGAGATCGGAAATCCTTCAGCTTTGATCCTTCTGTGATACAATAGATAGGTATTAACCCTCAATAAATCTCACAAAAAAAGGGGATTATTGTATGTCTTTCCCTTGTGATTTCATGATCACTGCGCAAAAAAGGGAGGACCCTAAGAAAAGTCATCTCGGCTGAACCTGTTATTGCACCACATGGCTCAAAAACTTCAGTACATGATGTAAATACACTATTTAACTACCCTCTCAAATTTTATGTCGTCCAGTGCGCCTGCAACAAAGATACAAGTAAATCAGTGGATTTGTGCAAGTGAGCGTGACATTTCGTCGCTGACTGTACCAAAATTGGAAGTCTGCTGTCTTGTCCGCTGTTCTCTGCCACTCCCTCCTGTAGAACGCCTTGCAACAGTCAGCTCCTCAGTCTTGTCCCCAGTTGAATACCCTTGCATGGAAGGGAGAGCATGCCACCACGACAGCCCCTCAGCCCTGAAGTCACCAAACTCATTCAGGAGGCATGCGACACCCTCGAGGCTTGTGGAGGGCTGTAGAGGAGGAGAGGAAGAGAGGGGCAAGCGAACAGCGCACTGCGAAGCTGGCTGAACGCGAGGGGCAGTGCTGGCAGAGGGACCCAAATGAGCCGTTCACAGGTGAACAAAGACAAAAGGTGACCTTCAAGACATTGCGCAGGCCCTGGAACTCACAATTAACGGCCAGAGGAAGGATCTCCTCACATGAACCACCCTGGCCTGCTCGTCCTTATCTGCTGTTTGCCCCAATCCTACCACCACATAACGACCCTTTGAATACTTCTGACTTGATAAAAATTAATTCGTTTTTAGTTACATGTCCGTAGTTCACTTTTAATCAACGTTGCATTGACCTCAATGCCCCACATCCGCGCGTCCCACTCCCTTGATGCCCGACTTGCCACAATGCTGACATTTGCCGAAGCGGAGGATAAATCAGCCGAGTCATTTTTCGTGACAAAAGAGTGACAAAATGTTTGCAACTCCCAGATTTTGGGGTGGTCCTCTCTGGCTTGCCTCCGACTCATTTATATTCCACTCTCTCCTCACATTAGAACTGGGGCTGAATAGTTGAGCAATTATCGTATCTATTCCAAAAATCCGTTTCAATAAAGGTGCGGCCGATCACTTGCTATTTGCGATTTCCCTCAAATTTTGCAACTCTGCCGAAGTGATAGTACAGGTACGGGTGGCCCGTCTTCAACCCAAGGCAAACCCGTCCGCAATCATATGACGTAAGTGGTGGGACAGCGTCTGTGCCATATCACTAGGACTAGTATCGATGGTGCTGTATCTGAGCTTCTAGAGCATCGAGCACCTTCATCATATGGCATAGGCTCAACTTGGCACTTCATATCAAGTCGTGCTCAGGCAGCCCAGACCTCGATGTCACGAGTTTAGTCATATAGCCTTAAGACTACAGTCTGGACACTGGCATCTTTTCCTGTGACTACTCTTGATCGTGCCCACTTCTATTTTCCCACTAGTCACACAATTCTCGAGCCTAGGGTTCCCGACGTACAAGATCACGGTTCTCGCTAGGCTGTGTCCACCGCACGTCTCGGCACAGTAGTATCCAGGTACCACAGAACTCTGGGTCTACTCTCCTTGCCATCTAAGCGCCTCTTATTCACCTCGTGGTCTTGCAAGCATGACTCATAAGTGTCAACGCTCTCTGGGGCCATCGCTCAACGAATTCCCGAATACACAACACAAGTACGCAGCGTAGTACGTCCCCTATAATATAGTACCTACACCATGGACCCACCTCATCCCCTTCTGCATCGACCCCCCATGCTGATATAGATGAATCAGGCAACAATAACGTTCACGAGGGGTGTTCGAGTAATTACTGTAGTCGGATCTGTCACTCTGGAGTGTCAATTAGTTGGCACTATGATAACCAATGACATTCTTGCAGAGATTACCCCGCGTATGACGCGGCGTATCTCACGCACTGTCACTTGCGAAATTGAAACACTCTCCGCGTCATGCTGCCACTAGGTGGCAAACGTCGTGGCATGTCCAAAGAGGTGGGTCCCGAACCGTACAATCCATGATCGTGCCACTAGTGCACGTATTGGTTTAGATGGACCTCTTCCTTTGTCACAAAACGCCCAACTGTGCTTGCCATTCTCGCGTTCTAGCCCTCCCAGAACACCCATCCGCATCGCGCCGATATGCGCGTGCAACACCGCCGGGAGCGAATAGCCGATTGTGCGAACAATGGTCTCGTCCGTCTCGGTGTGCCGGTAGACCATTCGAGAACCCATAGCAATGCGCTACGCCTTTCGTTCCCATTCCTACTATGTAAGTAGGGGATAACCATGGATCAAAAAAAAAAAAGTAGGGGATAACGATATCTCCGCGGTGGAGAGGAGCGAGTGTACAATGACGAGAAGTATAAGAAACTCAAAGACTAGATGAACTGGGGCGGACTTTCTCAACCAAAGGAGTAAATTCCTCCAAGGGCCACGGTGGCCAGATTAAGTTGACCCATGGGAGTGGGACGTGGTGAGTAGCCCCGAAGAAGTTACCTGAGCAACTCACAGTAACTTAGTGAGAGACTTTGCCGGATCTATAGTAGGTGCGATGACGAGGCTCCACGATGGATGGCATAGTGCTCTGATAATCAGCAGAGGGTGAGGAACTATTGGCCTATCTGTCCCGTAGCCCATTCCGTATGAAAACTTGAGTCGGTCAGCTACCCTTGTACAGCGACGATTGAAGACAAGGGAATGTATAGACTGTATGAAGCGTAAATAAAAGATTGTAAGTTACGTCAAGCGAAATGGTCACGTCACCCACTCACATTTGAAAGACGTAAATGCGCACAGGAATTGACTTCTCGAGGATCCCGGTCTTGTCTGTGCACCGCAGTAAAGAAGAGTCAGAGACGATGAGAGTAAGGTGAACTTGGTGAAGGAAGCATTCATCCAACCCGAAAGCCTCTTTGGCGTCTGCCGCATCAGGGGTACCGGTTTTGTACTAAGTTGTTACAACTTAGAATCGTAGCCACTCGATAGCGTGGTTCAAGGGTTGCTTTTTCGGAGGAATACACACAATGACGGCGGCGATGGCAAAGGGTGAAATTTTTGCAAAAGTCGTGGGGCACTGGCAGGATCCGAGGTGAGGTACCTGTGACGGGGAGTCGTTACCTCTCCATTGCAATACTGTATCCCGCACCGAATGGTGAGGCCTCTGACCTCGCCGGAATGCCCATCACCCGGACGGAATGACCCTGCCACCAGGGTGTACGGGACTCCTGAAGCACTGCCCACGGTGATAGCGGAGTGACATCATTAGGCCACTCAGGGTTCTCAGAGGCTCGGAGCGGCAAATTAAGGGAAAGAGCGTGGGTTCTGTGAGGTAAGTTACAGTAGTAGAAGCTTCCTGAATACGTACACATTGAAACCAACCCCTGAGTAAGGCGGGAGGAGCAACGCTTCGGCAATGGAAGGAATTAAGCCGGTGCGTCAGGGCCTCGGTGCGACGAGTCATACAGTCATGGCAGAAGAACTGCGCGATGCCCGATCCCTCGAGGTAAATACGACCAAACATTCTGTCCCGGAGTTGTCAGACTGCAGAGGCTGAGAAGAAGGACGAGAAGGTGCGGGAAGCCCTCTACCGTTTGACCATGCTGAAACATGCAAGAAGTTGAGAGAACAATGCATTCTTGCGGTGCGGTGACTTGGACATTCAAGAAGAAAGGCTCCGGTAACCCCAATATAACCCGAACCCGAAAAATGTTCGGGCTCGGGCACGATTGAGGCACCGCTCACGCGCACGCGAATCTTGTGACCAAGTATTGAACTGCCTGTGGGTCATGACTGACATTGACTGTATTCAAGCTCGTCGTAGTCTCGTAGAGTCAGGCTGGCGAGCATGGCAGTGCGACAAGATGCTAATTCTCGGTTCGTCGGTTTCCTGAACTACCCGAGAAGAGCCCAAAGAGTCTAGTATGGAGCGCGTCTTCGAGACCAGATGGGTGTCTACAATAGTTGGCACCCTGGTGCACTGTGAGCTATCATAGAGTGGTTTGAGAAATGCGAGACGCCCGCGCCCGTGAAGACAACCTAGCCGATCTCCGACACAAAGGGAGGACGTGCACGACCAGACGTGCCCCGCTTCTCCCGGTCCCCTTCGCTTTTTCGGTTCGTCTGTCGTATTGTTCCCCGGCGTTCCTCGGCCCTACTATACTAACTAGAAAGAGGAGAAATGATGCAACAGCATCACGGCTGTGGTCTCCCGTAAGGGCCGCCCCTTTGCCTATTGTGGCCACATGCATCAATGTGACACGCCGCGGAACAAATTGGCCACGGCAGAAAGCAGGGCCAGCCGGGTCAAATGTAGGCTCGCCGCGGCGAAGCTTCCACTGGCCGCCTTGATCATGCAGTGCGTTCTAGCTGGGAAAGTGTAGCCGGCACTTTCCGAAAAACCCGGATAGGCTGGTATAGCTGTGCGCCACGCTGGCACGCCGCTGCCAGCGGCGTTCAATGACAGCCTCCTGAAATATACAGTAAGTTGTACTGGGATGGACCGTACAGCAATGTAATAAATACGTGTCACATCGCATGAGCACCGCGTGGCTGTTGTGTTACAGCATATTCGTTTTTACAATAGCAGAAACATTACACGTGAGTGACGATATATTGCCATTCAGTTACTCGTTGTGTAAATGCCATTACAGTACTTGTAATGTGTGGTCTCGCTGGGTTGGGCGCCTACGTCGCTCTGGGCCCCTTCGCCCATCAGACAGCACGTCCTTTCCGCCATAAGGTTGGGTTGGGCCGGTTCCAGAGCCAGTCGTTGATCGCAAGATTGGTGGCGGCCGCGCGCGATTGTGTTGTTGCCGCTACTCACGGGGGAAGCTGCCAGCCTCTCCATTCTTCTGCGACTGCGACGATCTGCCACGCGCGCAATTGTCAGTGGGCATGGCAATATCTCAGGGCCAACGTACCATACGTCTGTTCATTTCTGCCATGCGACGGAGCTCGTACAGTACACGTACGGGAAGTATATCACCGTCTTTGCTCAAACTGGCCGCATGACATGAAGAAGATCTTAGCTCGGCTACGGTTCGGGACTCGGGGCCACCAAAACCCGAGCTTTTGTGGCCGCTAAGCTGGCGACACGTACTGTACCCTCATTATGGCGATTTTACTCGTTTTTTTTTTTCAACCTGAAGATCGTCTGGACCCTTCCTCGATCAAGAGTAGTGCTATATCTGGGTCATGAAGTCATGGAGAAGCCGGCCAGACCTCGAACTATGACTTCCTGTTAGGAGCAGCGGGGATGGGAACTCACAATTTTGGCTTGAATTATGCGGCAGGAGAAGGTTACCATCAGGTGATTGAGGGTCAACGCCGCTTGTTAGATCAACCTCATTGGTACCCCTGGTCGAGGCTCGAAGGCGAGACCAAATCGGTAAGATTCGTCGACTGAGAACCGAGAGAAGGGAGGCGTTTTAAAAATTTGATGATGTCACATGAGGACCAGCTCCAAAGCCGAGAATCTTAGCGAAATTGGTAGGAGGAAAATTTTATTTCAGTAAGCGGAGGGCGTTTCTGAGTCAGGGTCGAGAGCAGAGGTGAGAACGTTGAGAATGAGCAGGTAAGTTAAGCGGGACCTAAACCCGCCAAAACCCCAATAGAAGAAACAAAGAATCCCGGAGTTAGACTGTTGTGATGTGATGCGTGCTGGAGACGTCATACTCATTTGTGTACTTGTACAACAACAACAACAACAACCAAGTGGAGGACAAAAGATAGACGTCTGTGTGGCAGACGACTGGCAATACTGGTTGTGGTCTAGGATGCAAGACATCGAGATATGCGTGAGTGTGTAGAGTAGTGACGACGATATGCAATACAAGAACAATTTAACGTGAGTGTTGATAGAAGGGCGTGACGGGAACTAAAACGAGTCATGATGATGTACATACAACAGGCACCTGTCCTGATAAAACATTATTTCAGGCCAATTCACCTTCAGAGTCTGATGCCGCGTCCTCGGTAACGCTATCGTCGCTAGGGACGGTGCACATGGACAGACGACTGGGCTGATAACCGGCGCGCATAAACGATCCGCGACGTGCGCAACGCATGGGACGTGCACGGCCCGCGCGATTGAGCAGCAAATTCGCCACCATCTTTGCCTGGTACTCCCGCTGCGAGCGCGGCACGCGGGCCGGGGCGAGTGAAACGACGAGAGGCGGGGAACGCGAGATCGGCTCTGGCTCCGAGGTGTAGCCCGATGCCAGGAGGAGCGCCGGACGGTGGCGCGGGGTGGGGGGCAATGCAGGGGGTGCTACAGGCGCAGCGAGAGGCGTGCTCGGACGGACGGATAAGTCGTCTGCCACGGACCGTGAGGGGTGATACGATATTGCGTTTCGTCGCGAGGCCGTGTTACGCCGCGGGATGAAGGGTGGGGCGCTGGAACTAGGCGCGCACGGGGGTGATGCAGGTGCGGGTACGGATGCCGGTGAGGGGAGCGCACGGGGTACAAAAAATGGCAGGTTTGCTGCTCTGCGGGAATTTGGCGGAAGCTCGGAGTAGAGAGAGTGGATACGGGGGAGGGCGATGGGCGATTGTGTAGTCAGCATGGTGGAGTGGTCGATATATATGGCACTGGGATGGATTGATGATAAGTTACTTGTGTGTGTGCGAAGAGGGTGAGGTGTTCTGTGTGGGTCGTGGGATACTGGGGATGATGGGGTAATGATATTAGAAGAAGGGCTTCAGATAGGAGGGAAAAGGTGTGCGGGACAGCGAGGCAGAGAGCAAAGCGAGGGGATGGGTTGGGTGAGCCCTTGTCGTTGTCGTGTTCAAATAGGTATGGAAATTTGGGGGAAAGGGGCCGGATCAGCATGGACCCTGCTCCAAAAAGAGTTAACTGCTGAGCTTACTTGATCGAGATCCAGTGATATTTACGTAATTACCTACCAGGTATGCGCACTGCCTCTTTTTTACTTGAGCTTGCTCGTCGCCTACTGAAACGCGTTCTTCACTCGTTCTGTATACAATACACACATTCCCACCGACAATACATATTGTGCTGCCACCTTTTTGTTCTTTTTTCTTGTCTCGCCTTATGGGGCTCGTTGTCCGAGAGTGTGGCAGCATGCGATTCGATTCTAACCTGTGCATGGGGACGACAGTTCCCCCTCGGAGTTCTTCCTCCCTTTTCTGATTTTGGGCATTTATTTGTAAATTTCTGCAAACATCGCTATCGGGCCCGATTCGGAGCCCCGCCCTCGGGCTTAGAGCTCCGCCGTTGATGCATTGATGGCTCTGCCTCTTGCAGGCACCACAACCGATGCACTCGAAGTCTCGAACGCTTCTTGTTGGGAATCCCTGTCCCTCACTCTGCCCATGTTTGGTCCTGGCTATAGTGCCGCTCGTACTCATTGTGTCCAGCCTGTTCGCTTCTCCCTCCCCACTTAGGTTCACACGTGTGCAGATGGGCGTAATTGCTCCGCCTGGTGCCGTCACGTCCCCCCCAGTGTTTTTGTTCTTTTGCCGGCATTCCCTTTTCTTAACGAAAAAATTCCACCCTCCCTCGGCTCTTGTGATTCCGGATCCGTGCTCGTGTCCTACTACGTCCCTCTTTTGGCATTGCCCTAAGCGCTATTCCTTTCTCCCCAAAGACGCGGGGCAAATCATTATCCATCTTCCCTTCCCTTACCCTGACTACCGTCTTGTTTAACTGTTGGGCCTTCGACGGCAAAGCACTTCTGCGGATCCCGCCAACCTTTCCTACGACAGTGTTCATACGTTTCCAATGGTCTCTATCCTCTCTTGTCCTTGGAATGTCGATCTCCTCAGGCATAAGGCCATACCTGCTTCTCAAAGACTTTAGATTACCTCATTACCAGAATCACGTGAGCCACAATAGCCGTTGTGATCCTTCCGGCTCCTTGAAACCAAGCTGCCCTCAATACTATCTGTTTCGGAAGCCCGTCAACGAAGCAGAGGAACGGACTGATAATATCTGATCCCCAGCTCTCCGTTTGTCACTCGAAATACTCTCATCGACGCAATTGAGAAGTTGGACCACCCGACTCATGTACTCCCCCGACTCACGCGGCCTGTCGTCGCTGAACGTAATACTTTGCTGTTACCGCCCACCCACGAAGCTAAGTCCCGCTGTCTATGCACATTCAGCAGGCCGGTGCTCGCATGATCTCTCTTCTCTAATACGCCTTGCCTTGGTCTCCAATCCCCTCACTAGATGTCAGCGGGCCTATTATTAATCCCTGGAAAAGTCATGGATGACCGGGTGCATGCGGTCACCTTGTTCTATGACTTCTATATAGAGTAAGTTAGACCCGTTACTACAGTGAGTTACCCATACTGACAACGGCCGCAGTTTGGGACATACGCACGACGTAGTCTGCTACGACGGCGTATCCAAATATCTGTCTTTACCTATCAAAGGCGTTTAGAGTTCCCGTACTCTACATCCTTCGCACATCCCACAGCGTGCTCTATCTGCGCCCACTTGCGCTCGTACTCCTTCTCACGCGCTTGCGAGTCCACTCGCGCGGCTCAGCACAATCGTCGCGACTTTGTCTCCAAGGGCCTTACCCCACCGAATGAACAATTGAATTAGTATCCAAGCCATAACTTTTCTCACGGCCGTCTTCTCTCTCCCCCATTCGTTGGCATGACTTCTGTCAGGGCGACGACGGGCGTCTCACCGGATGTGTCGGCGAGCTTCCCGTCTAACGTTTTTTCCTATTTTCTCAGCACGCCATCTCAGCGATCGCTGTGTATCTGAAAATTCTGGGGAGCACGAACCACCTAACCATCCAGGCAGGATGTCGCGTCGCTAGGCAAGATCGTCGAGATAATGAACTGCGAGTGCTCGGGCCTGACCGCGAGGACGAGCTTCAATATCCCGAGCTCGATCTCTGCGATGGTAACTGCGCTGCTGAATGACAAGCTGACCGAGGCGGGCAAGCCCCCATTCCTGTACTCGCCGCGGCGCTCACGAACATCACACGCGGTAGCAATCCCAGTTGCAGCACTAATGGCCTCCTCGCCGCTACGGGATGGGATCCGACCCGTCGACTAATTGGCACTCGTTTTTTGTTGTGGGCCATTGTGCGTGACGGACCTCGCTTTGGCGAGCTTCGCAAGTTACTGTACCCGACTTGAAAGCCAAAGGATGCTGCATTCAAGATCGCAGCGGGATTGTGATTACCACGACTTGGTCACGGTGCCCAACTCTATTTCCTCTAAAAAAAAATCGCGTTCTCTTGTGGGCGCTGCTGTACACGGAATATACACGAAGTCCAATAGGGGTAGATCTCATCTGTCAGGTCTTTCTGTACTATAATCGATCATTTGCCGTAAGAAGCTTGGTAAGAAGACCCACATTGATGGCCCTCCTGAGATCAAATGTGTGACAAACCCGAAGAAACGAGAGAGTTTCGCCACTTCATATATCCGTAAAACAGGCACGATGGGAGCTACTCCACTCTAAGGAGTATGCAAGGTCTGACTTCCAGAAGACACCGCCAGGTGTAGTAACGTCGACTGCAACTAGTAAGTTGATCAGCTCTAAACGAGTATGGCGACAGCACCGCCGCACACTTGATCACACGTCTACCGACATATTTAGTACATCAGGGGTTACGCTGCCAATTAACTTTGACAACCACAGCCAAGACCACGCAAGAGACCACGACTACGACCACGACCACGACCACGGCGTCGTGATCATCGACCACTGGCACACGGCCCAGCTACGTCCGTCGTCGATCAATCGATTGATCAAGCTATCAAGCTCGATCAAGGGCCGGGTTGCACGGGGCGCTCAGCGCAGCGCTCGAAAACGCGAATGTCGTCTCGTCCCCCAGCGATCATATTTACTGTACTGCATTCTCCCTGACCGCCCGTTGAGATCACAGCGTGTGATACACCGTTCGATCCGTTCGCCCATTGCCTTTGTTACGTGCAACTGGTCATACGGGCACCATGTTGTGGACGTGAACATTCAGAAGCCATCATCGCGGGCCGTCCATTCTGCCACGGTAGTGGGTGCTGCACTTCGTGCATCGCTCTCGCTGGGGTCTATTGGCCCTTCTCGTTCGCACTGGTACAGTGGTGAACTCGTTGCTGAATTCGTTGTAGGACTGGGCGCTGCGCGCTTTCCTGGTCGTTTCCAATCACTTATTGCGCGACTTGCGCTCCTGCATGAGGAGAGTCGGTGCTCCGAAAGCAGAACTGGGCGAACGTTGATGACATTTGCATCAACTGGCATCAACGACAGTTCGCACGAATCGCGACGGGCCCGACGGCGTATAAAGGGGTCTCATCCTACGTTTCCATCCACAGCGAGCGGAACTTGGAACGGCTGGCCCGATGCGTAATAGCCGACGCAAGCCCGAACCTGTAGGTGAAGCAGCCATCCTCGGGCAGGGCAGGCGCGGGATCGTGGCCACCACCGGGGGGAACGTCGAGGGGGATCGGGGCGACAGTGCGCTAGCGTCATACTACCTTGACCATAGCGTGGATTTAGGCTAAGTGAAGATAGTTGGCGGACGTTGGGATGCGGGCGTGTCCCACGACTGCGAGTTCTGCCTAGTTGGCAGCCAGCGTCTTTGGGATCGGCGAGCCGAGCGAGCGTCCGCTGTGCCATAGGAGGTCGTTGTGCCAGTGTTCGTACCCGCGCCACAGCAGTGCAGAATGTTGGTGACTTGCACATTCATCGGATGCTACGAAGGATCGAAATTACACTGTCTCAGGAAAGCGCTATCGAGTCTTTAGGAGCGAAAGACTACCAATATTCGCTCTTAAAAAAAGGCAATGTGCCTATGACTTCAATGCTAGAGAGTGGTGAAACCACGGCTATTGACAGATAATCTTGATACATTGTTGCAGGTGAACAGCTTCAGTTGTTCTATGTAGGCCCGGATAGTCACAGTAGTGTTCGAGTTCGAGCACCGAAACTTGGCACCGATCGTGTCGCCGGTTCAGCCGGCCCGATGCGTACGCATGTGTGACTACTAGTGTGACTACCTCCGCTCAGTGTCACTGTACTGTATTACAGTACTTCCACTTCGTAACTTGACGTGAACCGAGAAAAACATTGACGTCGGGATCTTCCTTGGATGTAACCATGAAATAGACTATCTCTCACGCATAGTCACCCCATTGCGCAGGTTCGACAAGAAGGTACGGACAACACGGAGTTTCAAGTTGGCGCTGCATTGGTCGTACTGCTTTCGCCATCCTGTTAAACTTAGTCACAATTGAATTGAAGGTCATGATTATTCCAGTGACCAGGCTGGAAACCCGACGTATGTCGGATAACGCTCAAGATCGGTCCGACAACAGAACGAAAATCGAGTGTGATTGGGAAAGATAAAAGAGATCTCAAGCTCAAGGCATTTGTGAGGGAAAGGGGGTAAAGCGGAGGAAAGAATGAAAAGGATACAAGCACAGATCGCAGGCTATTATATACGGTCGTGGGCCTCTTGAAATGTAAGTAGCCTGAGGAGGTGATAATATGTGGTTGCGTATCGTTGGAATGTAAGTAACTAGCAGCTGATTGTACTAGTGTAAGTGGCGGGAGGTACGTGCACAGGCAACTATGCGGACCTGGGGACAGCTTTCGACTCAGATATGGACTAGTGATGAAATGAGCTATGAAAAGACAGCGAGGTCAAGTAAGGCACCTATTGAGAATATCCCTTGGAGCGATTGCTGAAGGCGCTCTGGGTATGCTATGGAGTGAGACGGAAAAGCGAAAATAGTCCCTAAATGGCCGGCGTAGGTCGATCATGGCGGCGGAGGACAACCCAAACTCTCAGTTAGCTGGGACGGCATTCCACGAGTGCTTCAGTCGCATATCATCCCAAAGTAGTGCAAGGGGCGTCGTTGTGAGGCAGCGAGTAGAGAGAGCACATAGAACTGGTGGTAGTGCACGACGATCACAGGGGTCAATGACGGTTGGGAAGGCTGAAGTTCCATAAGCCTCTAGTAAGCACTGGAACGTCGTACAAGAGCCCAGCTCGGGAGCAGAGGTTTTATGGGGGGTTCAACATCAGAAATCAGAGTACAACCGCCGCACCGCGTGTCCCTCCACCACGATGGTATCAACTGGACGCGACCCGACTTGGAGGGCCCGGGTCCCAACTGAAATCTGCGAGTAGACCTAGACCGAGACTGAGTTGAGCCAGGGTGAGTTTTGGTCAAATAATGTGCTACAGGTATACCACATAGAGTGGTGGGGCGACCGCACTGTCTATGTCTCTTCATCAAGTTGTAAAAATGGGTTCAACTCCGGGCTGTGCCAGGTTCTCGGCAGGCATTACCCGAAGCAGCCGACTCGGTTGCCAAGGTACGCCTACTAAGCCTGAGGGTAGTACTTGGGGTAGTACGCCACAACTTGAAGACACCCTAGTAACCCAAGGCGGGCTGAATGTGGAGGTCAGGGTGCTACTGTTAACCTGAGTCTTGTAGCTTAAAGGCGCACAGAACCGAACCAGGCAACCAACTTGCGCCGACTTCAATGCCGACTCGATTTATAATGCTAGGGATTGGCAACAACGACCCCGATCATGCCTCCAACCACTTCACGCGACGTAAGTTGTCAATATCGTCAAAAGTGCGGAACTTACAGAGATCTACCGTACTAGCCCAACGAGCATTCCCCTCCCGGGCCGTCAGTCGACGATGGTTCCCGACCCCAAACTACACCCGCACGTTTCGTACGAATGAGACAACGCACATACGATATTATATATGACCTCAAGCCCACCTTTCTGCAACTCCTCAGCTGGGTTTTGACAGTGCAGATATTCTCAATTAGTGCTATTTGGTATCTCACCGTGGGTCACCTTGTCATCCTCCCCCTTTCCGGCATACTCAACCATTTTACGCAGACTCTCCCCATTAAGATCGCCACCTACCTCTACGAGCATTGGGTTAGGGCCTTGTTCCCTAAACTTCCCTCAGTCCGAAAGTTATTAAATTTGCTGCGATCGGCGGTGCTGTCTGCCCTCCCGAATCCGAGCCCAGAACCGGCAGCCCCTGGTGCTACTTCGTCTGGTGCCGGTTCGAATTCGAATCGGTCTCAAGGCGCGAATCCCGCTCCAACGCTGAATCTAGACCTTGACGCCCTCCGTGGCGGGGGTATTTAACACACCTTCGAGGTCGCGACGTTTGGTTGAAACTGTACTACGGCAGCCTCGGGAACAGAGGGGTTGTGGGGCCTCCCATCACACAGTCATCTGTACGCGACGTCTAACGACGTACACTATCTACATAAATATCAGTGGTGGACGCCGCCTTACGCCCACCGATAATACAGGTTTTCTGGCTGTGGGGTGACTCGGAGGTGACACTCAGCTGAGAGTATTGGCTCTGGCCGGGATGATCTTGATATCAACTGCCCGCCTGATCGCTTGTTGGATTGCCTACAGTAAGGTCGAACGATTCCGAGGGTCACGACTCTAAAGCCTAGTGCTGGTGTATATAGCACCCAACGCACAACGCGCCTGCCTCACAGTTGTCAACTAACCCTTTGTTTCGCATGTGCGTGTACCATCAGGAGCAGAGATACGGATCGTCCAATCCCCCACGCTTCCTCTAGTTTACGTTGACTCCTTCGCAGCGCTCGCTTGGACTACCGCTGAACTCTAAGATTGGCTATGAAAATTAATATTGCAGTTACTAGCAGTAGGCATCTCCAAGAGACGTGTTTGAAGGGCAGCATTCGAGGTCGCGCCGACGCGCCGACATAGTTACTGGTACCACTGGACCCCCTCGGCTGCCTAATGTACTGGCGTGAACCAACTGCATGAGCTGGGAGGTACACGCCGTAACACGTGAGATAGAGCTCTGGATAGCTAAGTGAGAAACTTCGAATTCGAATGATTGGTGGGGCGTCCCGGGCCGAAGCCACCATCAACACTATGAGTACACTATGACGGGATCCATGCGCCGGTCGAAGGGTGGTCGAGAGATGCTCGTGTAGTTGAGCAGCTGGCAAAGGACCGGGCCGGGACACGACCCGGTGTAGGTGAGCGGCGGTTGCGTTCGCGCAGTGTTCGCGCGTACTACCGTGACGTTTGGCCTTGGGGCGTTGCTTCGCACATGCCCGACTAAATTTGGAATGCCCCTCAGGGGGAATGTATATTCTCAGTCTCGTTTTTCGCGCATGTTCTACACGATTCGATTTTTTGCAGATCCGGGTTCCTATACCTATGGCCAACATGATTCGTAGGTACTAAAACAAACACGACTTGATGTACGCTTAGCTTTCCTATGCTCCAGCCCGACTCTCGCTGAGGTACTCGTCGCCAGAGATATTCTGGTGGGTGGGTGGTGCTTCAGACCCCAGAGTTGTACATATAAATAGCCTGAGGTACCATCATTCAGTTCCCATCGTTCGAGACTTTTCCTCTTATATAGCCCCCTCTCTTTGTTCTTCGCTGTCCTCTATTACTGCCTTTCCGTGTTGTGTGACATAAGATGGGACGCGGATATCAGTCTTTCCCTCTTGTTCAGCTGCAATGCCGTCAGGATGTATCAGAATGGCTTCAAAAGGGAACATACGTGTGGAATGACAGAAGTAGACAACAAGCCCGGAGATAACCACTGCGAAAGAAGGGAAGTAGAGCCAATAGGGCTTGTAGTGCTGGCAGGGCTAAAATTAGCAGTAAAGTCAAAAGTCAAAGTGAAACGTACGAAGAGGAAAATGCCTATGATACGGGTCAGAACAATTTGAATTTGAATTTGGGGACGCACCGAAGAGTAAACCGTAGAAGTTGGCGGAGCGCAAGCTCAGATTGTAGTACGTAGAAGAAGCGAGACGGTACAGCAGTGGTGCGACAGTATACATGACGAACATCGCTACGATGAGAATAAGGTTTATGTCTGTGTGTGCCACGAAATACGCACCTGCTGTGTAAGCAAACACGAGTGTAACTGAAAAGTCCAGTGTCAGCGCGAAACTCCGAAACGAAGACGGAGCAACAGACGATTGGCACCGTTCCACGTGGACTCCCTCATTTTCTTGTGTTCAAGGATGGAGGCTTGAACGCCGTTGATGATCATTCCCCACATGCCAAGCTGGCCCAGGACCTCATATAGCGGCGATCGACGCACAAGAAATTCCTCAGTTGCGTTCGCTTCGAGCTGTCTGTCAGTTTCGCGAGTGATAGTTACCGTACAAGACGCACTAAAGCCGTAGAGCGTCGCGCCTATGATCATGAAGGCGTCGCCTTTGCCCTTGTCAAGCGCCGTCCAGTTCTTGTTCGTGATTTGGTCAGATGCTACGAGAAGACATAAACCTGCCACGCAGATCACGACGCCCTGGAAGAGTTGTGAGGGGTCGTGTTCGGAATCGCAGCGAGAAATGTACAAGAATTTGGGTCCAGTGGAAGCGCGTCCGCATGTGCACGTACGAAAAGAACATGCAGACGGGTATCGCCCATCTAAAAGAGGTCGTTTCAGGATTATGTAAATTCCACGGATCAGAACTCACGCCTCTAGGAGCATGCATGAAAGAAGATCTGTGTATTGGTAGGCCTATATTTATGAGTCAACAGGAAAGTTGCAGGGGAGCAGGCTGACCTTTACGACAAGGAAGTTTCCCTCGACATCACAGGCCGCCAAAATTATGTCTGCTGAGCGTGAGAAAAGCGCTCAAATCAAATTCAAAGTACTATACATTTCCAGCCACGCTCATAAATGACCTTCAGCCAGCCATCAAAACCATCTGTGGCTTGGTATAAGGTCCATTTCTGCATTATCGAGAACGGGGAGCATACACCAGTAAATCGTGTAAGGTGTGTAGGTCACGAAAAGGGAGAGGTATCTGTGTACAGACACGTCAGAGATATAATTAACAGGTCGAAGAAAGGGAGGGTACAGGAAGAGGGTCTGCGTTGTGGGTAAAGCCCAGTTGCGGAATGTCAATTCCTCGGTGGCGACGCTAGTGCATGTTATGCACAGCGAGACGATTTGACCTGCTAGCAGAGACAGAATGAAACGTTTTGTCCATATGCTCGCGAAACGCTTCCAGGAACTGCGACAAAGGGCTCCCAGAGATGAAGAGCCAATCTCTGGGTGAGTAGCAGTTGCATCGCCGGGGATGGGGGGAGTAGATTTCTCGGCGGTTGACTGTTTGTCGTCAGTTAAGTCAGAAGAGACATACTGTACGCTAGACATTATGGTAGCGATCACTGCTTGATGGCCGATCGATGGGGGGGGGAAGCAGGACAGGACAGAGGACAGAACCGGAGGAGTCAATAGCCTGGACTCTGTTGCTTTTAAGAGGGGAAAAAGAATGGGAAAAAAAGTCCCTCTCACCGCGGACGTGAAACGGCCAACACAGAAACGCACTTGTGAACATCTACAAACTCGGAATTGATCAAAGCCCGTAAAGCACCGACCTGGGTGCTACCGTAACGCGAGTCAGCACCCAAACCGCTGGTTCCTGAACGGCCTGAACTTCCAAGCCCTAGTCCGACAAGGCTGCATATAAGTCAAAGCCTGTAGAAAAAAGGGGGGCTAGCGCCACGCAACCACCATTTCTGATACAGTAGTACAGCTTGACTTGCCTCTTCAAGTTGGTTCATTGAAACTCGGGTTAGGCCGTGGCACACTGCTTCGACGCCGCAATGTCACGTACACCACCAAAGAGGTGACCCGGTGACGGCTCAAACACCTTAGCAATAAATGGGCAGCTCTGCTTTCTAAAATGAGCCGCGGTTCGACATACATTTGCCCTCACGGACGATTCGAAGCTTGCGGGCGAAACTCTGCAGGAAAATCGGACGCTGATTAATTATAATGGATGTGCCAGTGGGATACAGATGGAGTATTTATCAGGTCGCTCTTCGGCCTATGTGCTAGTTGGCGTTTATACAGAACCCGCTGGCACGAAGATGGGGTTCCACGTCGGAGTAAATTGAGATGGAGAAGAAAAGGAGGTTGCCGTGACATATTGTTTTTTTCCACGCGATCGTGATCGCACCTCCTGTGCACTCTCGGCAGCTTACGTACAAACACACTGCTTATGAGGGGCATCGTGAGCCTCGAGGAGGCCGTGTCCAGGGAGATGTGAGGCGCCGAAGTCGCGCTCGCGCCAAAGAAGCGCGTGAGCATGCGGAAAGATGAAGCAGAACGCACAGAAACGCCACGCGGACGCAGGAGGATGGCCCAGGATAGTTGCGCCTTACGCGACTACTGTTGACGAGCCGCGGTTCAAACGTGCTCGGAAGGAGCTCGGATCGCCAGGGAAGGCAAGTTGAAGGCAAGGGGAAGGGAAAGACGCACTCGGAATTGGCCGAAGACTCGGAAAAGGGAGCCGATTATAACCATCGTTATTACCCCGTAAATCTTTATAATAAATTATAAACGGATTATAAACGGGTTTTAAATATATTTATAATTTATTATAACAATTTACGGGGTGTTAACATTGATTATTATAGCTTCCCTTTTTCGACACTATTATTAGTGAGGAAGAAGACGAACTCGCCGACGCCGGTGAGAACGAGGTCGATGAAGTCAGGTCTTGAGGCTACGCCGCTGATTATAATACCCGATGGTTATTGTAGCTGTCTTGGTTACAACGTTGCGCACTGCTTCGTGTCGGAACGCTACATCTCACGGTCGCGCGAGCCCGTCAACGAGAACGATCGCCCGCTTCTTCGAGGATTTAGAGTATCTCTTCGCGACCCATGATCAGTCTCATACGACCAAGAAAATAAAAGTGCCGGTAGACAAACCGAGCAATAGGCAGGGAAACTGTAGCAATGCTATTAAACTAGTCAGATTCGGAGGACATGAGTTTCACGGAGTGTCAACACCACTGTCACCACAGGGTTCTGCCACGGCGAGAATGGCAAAAACTTGACAGTATCATCAATTACAATGTAGCGACCCAATTCACAGAACCCAGCACCATGTCCGTGCCCCCGCGGATGAAAGATGGTTGTCTCCCCCGACTGGCTTGAGGGCGTGAGCGTTATGGTTCACATCGACTCCTCCCACTCCTGGCGCGACGGATGACGTCAGCCTCACCCTGAACGACAACTTGAATGCTGTCGACCCAGCATTGGAGCCATCGATCATACATCATGGGGTACGAGCGAGCCCGCGCCAGCGAGTTTCTCCCGCCAAAAGGCGGAGGCGGAGCATCGGAGGAAGGACTTTTTTTTTTTTTTTTTTGGAGGGCGCTCTATATTCGGCAGCCACATACTAGCTAAAGTAGGTAGTTGCCGTGTCTAGGTATTAGGCAGCAGGAGATTGTAGGTATCAGCCCTGCCTAACGCGCGATAGCCGGGCCGGAGCCCAGATGTGAGGGAAAATACGAATTAAAGTACACCCCTGGTGTAGGGGTAGTGTGGGGCTCAATGCACGTGGTCGTCGCCATCAGTGGCCTGGGTCCGTTGTGCACTCCTACCCACTAAAACCTCACGGTTGGATATCCACCTATCAGGCAGATCGGAGGACTTCCTCAGCGCTTCTTCCCAGGTCGCCTCCACGAGCCGGGTAAAGGGCTTCTTTCTTTTGATTTTGGTGGCCGTTATCTTGTCGTCGGTGAGTCTTCTGTTTATGGCTTTGAGCCAGCGTGCTTTTATTTCCCTTGGGGAGTGTTGCAGATTTTGGATCACCCTCTCGCATCTCAGGACCCATATGAGGTGAGCCGTTTCGGAGATGGTTATTTGTAGGAGTCTGGTCGCTGCTTTTTGTTTTAGGGCGTCCTCTTTACCCCTCTCGTCTCCGTCGTTCTGGGCCTCGTTTTTCGGTGAGAGGCAGCCGCATCCTAGGATTATTCCTAGGCTCAGGACTGGCCACGGCAGATTTTCGTGGGGCCACAGCTTCTTGGCTAGGTCCCACGCAATCCTTACCGGGTGTGCACGGCATGCCATAAGGATGTGTTCCATGGTTTCCGTGGTGTCGCAGATGGCGCACGTGCCTCTGTGTTCGTAGCCTGGGATGTTGAACCAGACGTCTCCTATCATCGGGGTGTTGTGCATCGCCTTGAAGAGGAATTGTTGGACTCTTACGCGGATTGTGCGTTTCCTAATGCTGTTCCATATTGTTTCGTCGGTCTCATAGTGTCCCGTGTAGATCTTGATTGCTTCTCTCGTCGTGTCCATGTTACGGTTTGTCGACGGGCGGTTTGGGGCCGTTCGGCTCTCCTGTATGCCCCTGTAGGCAATGGCTTGGGTAAGGGTCGCCAGCTTGGCCCCTTGCAGGTTGAAGGCGTCTGGGATGTGCAGGGTGAGATCGTCTCCGTGGTCTTTCTCCGTGCCCTCCTTCGCTAGCTTGTCGCTCTCTTCGTTTCCTAGGTTACCCTGGTGGCCCTTTACCCACTGGAATGAGGTTGGGCCTGTCCGCCGTTTAAGGAGGTATGCCGCGCGTTTGAACATCTCCGCGTTCTTTATACCTATCCAGCCTCTGTCCTCCCACTCTTTGAGGTTTTTGGTGAGTCCTTCGATCACGTATTTGGAGTCCGTTACTATCGTTAGTTGGCAGTAGTTTGGTATCGATTGCGTTGCAGCGATGACAGCTGCTAGTTCTCCTATCTGGTTCGACTGCCGGGGTCCCGGGACTTTCAGGGCACGGTTTAGTGGGTGGCCAGCACCGATCCAGATTCCACTTCCGCATTTCGCGTCTAGCTTCCCGTTGTTCGCGCACGAGCCATCCGTGTAGACTTCTACTTTCAGGTGGTTGAGGTCGCTTCCTCTTGTGAGCAGCCGGCTCGCTGGGGTCATCGTGATTCTTTCCGGGTCAGTAAATATACGGAAACATTCTTCGATGCCTTCTTTGCAGGTGATGGTCGGGTCGAAGAGGATTTCTTCCTCCACTTCGTGCGCGTGCTTGTTCTTCGCCTTGCGGTTCGGCGTGAGGGAGAGGTCATCATGGTTTTCTAACGCTAACGGGTTGTATTTAGGAGTGATATCGTTGATGCGTATCAGAGCCTCAGTTGCGCAGGCTTGGGGGTTTTTGCACCCCGCCATTCTGTCTCGGACACAGTCCATGCATATGCACACTTGGGACGGTACGTGAGCAGCGTTGTTATCTCTGATCTTGCGAGCGAGTTTGATAAGGTCTGCAATTGTTTTGACCAAGTGGCATTTCAGGAGGCACTTCGCGGCAACGTTCGTGATCGGGCGGGGGGCTCCGCCTGGGTGGTACCACGCAGGGAGTTTCGCCCTTAGGGCTGGGGAGAGTCGGATCGCCGCCAGGTTCGTTTTATATTTTTTCACCGTTTTGAGCATTCTTATTATGTCCTCCCCCAGGGTTGCCGCCCGGGGGCCTTGGGTGGGTACATCCCATGTTTGGATGAACGTATTTACCCTCGCAACTGCCGATGTTCCGGGTGGGGCTGCGGCGTTTATGAGAATGTCTGTGACTATTGCCCATGTTGGTCTTGTCGGCGATAAGTTTAGGTAGGATTTTAACCAGACTATTTCTATCGCATCGTTTCGCGCTTTGATGTCCAGGAGGTTAAGCCCCCCTTCGCATAGCGGTTTGTGGAGCGATTCTAGGGCAATTCTTGGGGATACCCCACCGTCCCATATAAAGTCTCTTATCATTTTCGTTAGGGCCTGTTCGATGTGGGTGGGCATACCTTGTGCCATCGTTAGGAATTGAGTGTGTCCTCCTATCACCGCTTGGACAATTAGTCGTTTCCCATAGATTGTCGGGTGCGTCCTCCCCCATAGTTCCAGTTTTCTTCTTATTTTGTCCAAGGTTATCTCCCAGGGGGTGAGGTCGTTCGCGTGGTTCCCTACCCACGCTCCCAGTGATCGGACTGCCTCTCCGTCTTTGGCGACGTGGATGCGTTCGTCTAGTGGTTTCTCGTCCATTGGGTGTATTTTCCTTCTGGTCGAGACTTCGAGTCTATGGGCCTCTGTGCCGATTGGTATTATTTCCGTTTTTTCGATGTTAAACTTCGCTCCTGATGCTTCACACCATGCTTTTAGGATGAGTTCGACGTTGTCGAAGCGATCATCTTTGTTCAGGTAGAGTATCGTGTCGTCCGCGAATAGATTTACTAATAGCTTTTCCTCAGTTCCCGGAATGATTAGGCCTTTGAGCTCGTTACAGTTCCTTAGTTTGCACGCCAGGGGTTCTATAGCCAGGTCGAAGAGTAGACAGGAGAGAGGGTCTCCCTGGCGTACTCCTCTTTTTACGTGGAAGGGGTTGCTCAGGACGCCATTAATGGCTACTTGGGTGTGTGCATTTTCGTAGAGTGATTTTACTGTGGTGGTAAATCCTTCCGGGATGTTCGCGTTCTCCATTACTTTCCATAGGTAGTTGTGTCTTATTTTGTCGTAAGCCTTTTCTTGGTCGAGGGCTATTATCGTGCCGTCTTCCTCCATCACCTCCGCATAGTTGATTATCGCTTGGTGAGTCTTATGTGGTTAAATATGGACCTCTTGGGTATGAATCCGGCTTGGTCCGGGTGGATCAGTTTGTGTATTGGCTGTACAATCTGCAGGGCCATGACTTTCGTGAGCAGCTTGTAATCCGTGTTTAGTAGGGTTATCGGCCTGTAATTGCCAATGTCGGTCCGGTCTTTCTTCTTATAGATCGGGCACATCCAGCCGTGGGCAAATTCCGTTCTCTCATCTACGCCGTGGTTTTGGATGTCTGTGAAGACTTCCGTGAGGGCACCGATTATGTCAAAGCCTATCTTCTCCTCTTTTTCTGCGATGTCATAGAGGGTGTTCAGCTCCTTCCACATCTCGTAGGGGCATCCGTCTAGACCAGTCGCTGTTCCGTTTTTCGCTAGTCGAAGAGCCCGCCCTACCTGTGCGTAGGAGGGCGACCAGTCCGTTTGGAGTATATCGTCGTCTGATAGGCGTTGGCTTTCGGGGACTTCTCCAAGGGAGTCTGCGACTTTCCCGGTGTAGACTGGGTCGTCGTCCGCTAGGGAGATATCCTTATTCTGGAGGTTGTCGTGGAAGTCCCTGGCTAGTTGGGCCATCCTTCTCGAGTCGCGTTCATAGCTCATGGGGTTGGAATCGGGAACTTGTAGGTGGTATATCAGATCCCTCGGTTTCCTGTCTTTATTCATTGCTGACCAGATACCTCCTAGGACCTCTCCGTGGTTCGAGATGGTCGCCATCGGAGGAAGGACTGCCGCCTCGCGTATCCGAGTCAATTTGTACTACTTGTCATCCCAAAAGGCTGCCAGTAAGCTCGGTTTACTATACCTTATACCACCGTAATATAGTAAACCATGCCAGTGTATCCTATTGACAGATTCAAATACACAGTTTTTTCTTTCAATGACTGAGCACGCGTCTCCGGTGCTCCTATCAAAATGCTCGTTGCGCAGCGCTCTCAAAGACCTACTGATTCTCATTTCCCTGTCCCGGTGTCTTCTCCTTCCTCAACTGGCATTTCTATTATCATTTGTGCATCCTCTCCGAAGCGCTCACGCCACGCTTTCATTCCGCCTTTGAGGATGAAAACTTTGCACTCCGAGCCCGACGGGAGCGTATCTTGAAGCCATCCCGCACAGCGTGGGGCCCGTCCCAGTGACGAAGAACAATGAAAAACGACGATTGGAAACTTCCCCAGGATAGAAGTCAGCGTCGGGAGCAGCGGGTAAAACGTCTGTGCTGGCAGGTTAATGGCACCAGTGACCATGGCCTGGCGCGATGCATCGTCACAACACATGAGACACTCGGTAGACCTGACAGATCACGAGAACGGACGCACGTCTATATCTGTGCGTCGCACATCGACGACGACGAAGTCCACGGCGGCGGACTTCGTGGTGAGCAACTCGTGAAGTGCGTCTGGCGACATTCTGAGCGGGTGTGAGCGCGGTTCCGGAAATGACAGGGCCCAAGCAGGCGTCGGCTTTGGATGGTTCATCCTGACGAGTGGTAAGGAAAACACGGCGCTCAGCCGCCCATGCAGTACTCGACTTACAGCTTCATCAAATTCGTCAAATTCAGAAAATCAAATTCGTCAAATTCAACATTCGTCAAATTCGTCAAATTCGTCAAATTCACGGAACCTTTATATCGCCACCCGCCACCCCACACTTCGACCCGTGCAAACTTTTCCAAGAACTTTTCGCCCCACCTATGCGCAGACCTTTCTGGTTTCCGACGTGGCTCTCCCGCAAAGTTGATGACCGCCCCGAGGTTAACAGAAATAAAGGACTACCCACGAATCACAAGGACGAAAGGTTAAGGTCCCCGTTTGATTTGACCTGCCCCAAGTCAAGCGACGTCTCACACCCGATATCCAAACCAGTGGGCAAAAATACGGTCAGCATGCATCTCCACAACATCACTTTTTCCCGCTAACATAAGGCGCCTCAGAGAGAATATTAGGGAACCCGCCGCGGAACTTCTCGGCACGATGATCCTCATCCTCGTTGGAACTGGTGTAAACTGCCAGTTCGCGCTCAGTGCGGATGTAAATATCTCCCCCTCGCCACAGGGAAGTTATCTCGGTTTCAACGTTGCCTGGGGCTGCGGTATGTTATGCACTCGAGTCCCCCAATGGCATATCCTCGCCATCATGCTAAAGTTGAATACATGGCTGACGTTCCTGAAGCTGCCGCTCTGGGTGTATGGGTCTCTGGGGGTGTCTCTGGTGGGCACATAAATCCTGCGGTACGTTTTCATGCACCTCACCGTGCGAAAATTCTCAGGTCGGTGCGCATGTTTCATTTGTAGGTGACCCTATGCATGGCTATCTTCAGAGGGCTTCCATGGTCCAAGGCGTTCACCTACATCCTCGGCCAGATTACCGGCGCATGGATTGGCGCACTCATCGTCTTCGCCAACTACTCTCGGGGCATTGACATCTTTGAGGGCGGTGCCGGCCAGCGGACGCTCAAGACTGCTGGCCTCTTTTCGACCTACCCAGTTTGTACCTTATTTTTTCCCATTTGTTTCTTCTCACAAAGTGTCCTTGAGCAGCTCGCCTACGTATCATCAGCCAACTGCTTTTTCGACGAAGTAAGCCCCGTCTACTAGGAGCATATCTACTTGTTAATCACCTGTCTCGTGTCCTCTTCAACCTTGAAGTTTATCGGCGCGTTTATACTCGTCTTCGTCGTGTTTGCCATTTCGGATAAGAACAACACGGCCCTCCATCCTAGCCTCGTCCCCCTGGTCATCTTTTTCGTCATATTGTGCATCGGCGCAGCCTTTGGCATGCAAACGGGTACGTCCTATTGCCGCAGCCAAGACAGGTTGTCTTCCCACAGCAACGACATTGGGCTGACTTAACTCGTTACTTGCACGCGCAGGCTATGCAATCAATCCAGCACGCGACCTCGGTCCGCGAATAATGACCGCGATGGTTGGGTACGGCTCGCAAGGTCCGTGCGGACTTCCGGAGACACTACCTCAGCATTCGATGGTTCTGACTTGTTAGCTATTAGTGTTCACGTTCCGTCACCACTACTGGATCTGGGGGCCTATCATCGCGTCGTGCTGCGGCGGGCTCGTCGCAGGTTTGTTATACGACCTCTTCATCTACCGCGGTCCGGAAAGCTTCATCAACCGTCCGTGAGTGCTCTCAGAGTCGCTATTCTGCATTTACAGCGAGCTTGATAACGACACTCATACAATATGTTTTTTTTAAATGTTAGAGACGCAGGTGCTAGAGCGTCCTTTGGTACGCGCCAGGTCCAGGGGAGGTCCAGATCTCCGGTTCGAGGAGAAGAGCCGCTGGTACCCGACGAATATGTGCTACATGAAGAAAGACACGCGTTCCGAGTCGAGGTCTGACTCGGACCTACTTCCGAGTGGTATGCACTCGCTCTTCTTGATGACATCGACGATGATGTATCTTACTAATTTTCGAGTTTATGCACAGCTGTTGGCCGAAGTACTGTGCAAACTGTAGGTGCTGTCACCAATTGGTCAACAATATCAGGGTCGTTAACGGAGGGGGGGAAAGTGGCGCAGTCGAACGGATCTGCACACTTAGCCAGAGGCCGCATGGCACCTCTCTTACCTCTTTTGATACTATCGTTCACACACCTCTGCAAAAAAACGCTAATATGTTTTTGTAGCTTCAACAACATATCGTAGCTCCTTCATTTGTACATAGTAATAGATACATGCATCACCCACCCAAATCAGATTTTTATTCATTTGTTTCTTAATCTGTTCAGTGTGGAGCGATGGGAACCCTTGGTGAGATTGTCGTCTCCAACACGATCGCCTCCGTTTATTGACTCAGAACTTTGCAGAGTCACTGTAGTGATAAATGATAACATCACAGTGACGCAAAGTACAGTAGGAATGTCGGGATCGCTGCGATCTGGGGGTGTGGGCACACATTCTGGACGACCCCATCACCTTTGTCGATTTTTCATGACCACAATTTCGCTCTGATCCTCATTATATTGTGTGATCTCACATCTACATATGCTAGAGAACATAGTGTATTTTGTTTTGGAAGAAAGGGTGGCAGGAAAGCACTGACCTACTAAGATCTTTCGGAATTTGCAGATACAGGTACATTTGCAGAGGTGTGGGAACGATAGTACTCCCACAGAGCGCTCATGTGTGAGTCCATAGCAGATGAACATGCCAGGTTGAGGAAACATAATCGATCTGATGGTTGCCAGCATTCAGGTAATGGGTAACATAATCCAAAGCGACAACCATGACCCCACGGCGAACAATATGGAACATGCGTAATCGTGATACTAGCAAAAATTATAATGATATATGTACCCATAATAAGCAGACCTAGTGGATGGGGCGGAACGAGTGGGCAACCTACGTTCATCACGACGGTTACTCGCGACGCAGAGTAGCCTTCCCCTTCCCCTTCTCCATCATCACCGCAGCGCGGGTACCTGGAGGCGGGACGTACGGCGCGCCCTTGGCCACTTGAGTGCGGTGGCTCTTCTCAGCTTGCGCGCGCGTTCCCTGCGGCGGGACTAACTCCTCGGCGGATAGCTCTTCCGACTCCTCGCCCCGGTTCAAGTTCCGGTGGGCTCTGGCCCTGGGCGGAGTCGGGGGTGCAAGGCGAGTGTCCAGCTTCTGCACGCGTGCAAGAAGTTCCGCGTCAGAAGAGTCTTCGTCTTCTTCATCTTCGTCTTCGTCAGTATCTACAACTTCTACACCCTCCGCTCTCCGCAGACGCATAGACGTCTGCAGGTCATCAGCGCTGAGAATGCGAGCATGAGAATCCGCGTGTGGATCGTCTAACACGGTGGCACCCCGTTGTCAGCATAAGTTTTCGGTTCGTCTCTGAGAAGTGACGACGCACCGCCTGAGAAACCAGCTTCGATGTGCAAGTTCACCTCGACCTCCTGCATGTCACCCTCGTCCTCCGAGTGCGCGACGAACTCGTCGTGGGCGGCACGGGGCTCAGATTCGGGGACGGCCTCCAGCGTGGGTTTTCCCATGGCCACGATGGCCCGTGCCGCAACTTCTTCGAGTGACTCCACGGAGCTTGAACGCGAACGCACGCGCGTGCGGCGCGGCGGGGGTGTGGCCGCCATTGTCTTTGCCCCTGAAGCGGTGCGTCGACGCGTCGACGCTGGAGTGGGATCCGGGAGATTTGCCGTGCCCAAGCGTGAACGCGCGCGGGTTTGGTGCGGTGAAATACGGACCGGGGGCGCGACTGGCCGAGCTCGACGAGCTGTCTGCTTCGTAGTTTCAGGCTCCGCATGTTCGGGTTCGGGTGATGCTGCTGGAAGACTGTGCTGTTTGGTTGTAGCAGGATCATGCGCATCGACTGGCGGAGCACTGGATTCTCGGGCGATCTGACCATCACCGTCCTGGTCTAGTAACGTCGAATCGAGATCATTGGGACTAGGGACCTCATGCCTCCACGTGGCCTTGGCTCCGTTCAGTGAGGGCATACAAAAATACAGGAAGATGGTTTTAACCGACCGCTTTACGTCGCTTTGGTGCAGAAGTTTTACCCTGCGAAACCCAACGCTTTTGTCTAGTCACTTTACTGCGCGGGGTTGGGCCTGCTTTTGACCGGCGTCCAACAGCCTGCGCTTCTTGGTCATCTTCCTCTTCGTGGTAAGAGTCCTGACTGCGTAGGTGGTATTCTTCTTCTGCATCCTCCTCTTCTTCTTTTTGAGGTTGAGTACTCGCTCTCTTGGCCCAAACCGGGCCATCCTCATTATCTGTTGCCGATTCTGCACCCTCCTCAGCATCCAACATGAATTCCTCACCCTCCAGTTCATCCTGATCAAGCCTTCCGAATCTCCTGGACTTGTATCGACCCTTTCCATCAGGCGCCGGGGGATTCTCCTCGACGATTTCAGCGATCCTTTGATCTAGGCGAAACCAATTTTTGCGATACCGCTCACGCCAAGCATCTTTGGTATGGCGTTGCGCCCAAGTGTATTGCCCAAATTGGTCTGCCTGAAAGGGAGAAGGTAACGGAAATGAGAACGATATAGATCAGAAATGTAACGGAACTCACACGACGCATCAAATCGGTGTATATGAAGTGACCCGTGCGTCCTCCTTCGCTCTTCTCGGGCAAAATTTCGGCTATATATTGGCACAGGTATTCGTCATCGTCTTCGGTGAACTCGGTCCGGCTATGTTGGTCGTTGGTTCATAAGAACAGGATTGGTAGATATGTTTAATCGAGTGCGTACCGTGCCCCAGGTATGCGTCCAGGCACCCCTTTCCCGGGAGTGGGCACAAGCACGAACCGATGTGCGTAGATACACCTATCCACGAAACCCGACACGCGGACGTGCGTCTTCCTTGATATCGCGTATCTATCTTTCAAAGATCTGTATACATCTCGGCTTCTCGTTAGGATTACATCGGCCGTGGTTTCATCATCCGTGACTTGTCCACCGTGCTCCTGGCGGACGATTATGACACAGGACATTGACTAGAGGTAAGCATTGTGGAAACTTACAGCAATACGCTCCGCCAAATTTGGGTCGTCGAAGTCGTGAAGAAGAAACAGTGCAGGTTTGCCGTCTGGGAGCGAAAAGAGTCGATCCTAACCAACGGTGTTACAGTTGATCCATAGAGTGTGAAGTTTGATCAGTAGCGACTAAAGACTGAAGATCCCTCTTACCTGTGAATCGTTTTCCTCCTCATCACGTTCTGTTGGGTTACTACTTGTGGCACGAGCATGAGCCATAGTAACTTATGACCGTGCCACGGTGTCAAGTTGACCGTGACTGAGGCTGAGGCGCCGGAATCGATGTCACACATTCACGTGTTTTCGTGACACCCGCGTATCACGCCTTTCAGTAGGTAGACTTTGCCGGCCCTTACTTACAAGAGATTCTCTTTCTTGCCCCTGCTCCGGTCGAAAATATTCTCTTTCTCTTTTCTTTAGTTATAAAGTTGTTCTTCTTTGCTGTTTTTTTTCTTCCTCGTGGCCTCACGCAAGTCCTGGACTCTGGGTCTGTACGTTTCTGCTCTGACTACCTGAAGTGATAGCGCCGCTGGCTGGCATCTGCAAGTTTTCGTCTGGCCTAGGGTACAACCTGGTCCTCGGAACTGATCTTGTATTCTGTAGTAATTTTCTTTGTGCTCGACGAACGTATACCCGCATATATCCCCCCTCGATCGCCATGCCGAAAGACAAGAAACCTGGGGGCGGGTCTCTCAATATCAGGAACAGTAATAGCCTCTAACTCTAGCTTTCCTTGTATCGGTAGCTTAGGTGTCTGTAGGGTCTGCACGGGTTGGTGCGGCCCCCGTCATGCTCCGAACATGCCTTACCGAACAAGACCTGCGCGACTTGCATGTCATCTGGAGCCGGGACCAGCGCACCCCAACCCCCGGCTCGCGCCAGAAGTGGGCCCAGCACCGCGGACTCGCTCCTGCCACAGTAGGCGGATGGTTCAGCCGTCGCCGCGCCCGCCACATCCGACTTGCGGGTGACGAAGCAGCGCCGACGGGCTCATACGAGCTGAATCCTAGCTCACCCTCGAATGTCACTCCACACGAATTGCCCGTGAAAGTGCAAGTCCGTGGCTCTCGTGCATGCGATCGCGCTCGCACGGCGCGGGGTGCCAATTTCGAATCTGGGTCCGAGCGGACGGAGCAGGACCCGAGCTCTGACGACACAACGTTCTACCATCCTGGCCGACTGGACCAGGAAGTTAATTTAGCCGCTGTAGCAGAGACCTTAACAGTCATGGACTCCAGCGGCGGGGAAGCGCTGCCATTCCCTGGGCTTCTTCCATGTGATTGTGTACTCTGCGTATCTGGTGCACTTAGGAATATCCTCTCTGAGATCTTGGACGCGAGATGCTGATGTTTGACATAACGCAGCGCCGCCCTCGCCGCCAACGCTGTGGTTTCCTTGGAGTGTACAGGCGAAGACAGCGGGACAATCCTACCTGGCCTGAGCGGACCGGCGCGTTGAAGTCGTTCCCCAACTCCGAGTTTACGCAAGGCCTTAGACATAGGCGAGCAACCCCTTCAGGCATGGTCTACAGTCATGTTTAGTTCGGTACAATCATGCTGCGCAGTTAGGCCTAGTTAGGACTGAGGAGCTACAACTTGTATGGGCGCACAATTGTCCGGCATCGGGCTCGGCCGGCAACCGGAATAATCATGATTCTGATGTGATGATGACTCGGCGTCAGCTGTTACAAATGAAACGGGAAGCAACAGTTTTATGCTTCGGAGTAGCGTACGCAAGCCCGTCCCAAATCGACTGCAACCCTGAAAACAAGAAGGGCGAGTATCTTTGTTCTGCCAAATCAATAACGATAAAGGAATAAAAGGACCATGCCACCATGCCACAGTACAGTGCGTGGTACGTATCCGAAATGAATGGGAGTCTAGACCGGATGATAGATAATAACATAAGCGAGACCTCGTCTGGAAACCTTGTATGAAGCCTGTTTTAGCACGACGTATCACTGCCACCAAGGTATGTGTTTCACAGACATTGACAATTGTAACAGCCCATGGCCACTGGCAAGTGAATGCAAGTGCTTTCTGTTGCAGAGATTCACAGAAAAAGGGATTTATAAAGCCCGAGACCCCAAATTGGATAGGCGCAGTGATCGGAGGCGAAGATGATGACGCCAACTCAGCAACCGGAAGGAGGCCAGGCCAGGAAAGTCAGGTCATCTTCGTCCATATTATTAAGAGGTTATGCAACAACGCCGTGTCACAGCCCCTCTTCTCTCCTTTTAACCCTCTTCTTCTCAGCGTTTCATCCATCGTCTTCCACAGCGGCTGGACCCCTCTTCAGACACCTCGCCCCGCAAACATTTCCCACAGCTTTCTCTTTTTTAAACCCCACCTATTCTTCATCCGCAGCACCCAAGCCACAGCCCAAGATAGGACAGCATGGTCTTCAAGGGTGCCCTACGGGTTGTCAAGAACGTGACCAATGGTTACTCGGACGCGGAAGCGAAAGTCCGCACGGCCACAAACAGTGAGAATGTGATCCCCAGCGGCGCACAGATGCACGAGCTCGCACAGATGTCATACAATCAGTACGCCTCTCCCTCACTTTCCCTTCCCATCGCAGCTAACACGATGCCACAGTGAGGAGTTTGTTGACATCGTCAGCATGCTAGACAAACGCTTGAATGACAAAGGCAAATACTGGCGGCATGTATACAAGGTATGTGCATCCCTTGTAGTGCTCCCACAGACTTCTCCGGTCGCTGATTAATGTGCGCAGTCGCTCGTGGTGGTCGAGTACCTCCTCCACAGTGGTTCGCCAAAAGTTGCGCAGTACTTCCGGGACAACATCTACATAATCAAGACGCTCACAGAGTTCCAGCACACCGACGACTCTGGCCGCGATGTTGGCCAGGATGTGCGTGTGCGCGCTCGCGAGCTCTCCCGCCTCCTCGCCGATGACAAGAGTCTTGCCGAGACCCGCCGTCGCCGCAAGCAGATGCACGACCGCATGGCCGGCAGACGGGTTAACGAGAGTGGCAATGAAGACCAGGAAACGGAAAAGAAGCGATCGGTGCCACCGCGGAAGCAGCCTTCCCAGGAAGAGCAGGACGTTCAACGTGCGCTGAAGCTTAGCGAACAAGAAGAGGCCGAGCGCCGGCGCCGGCTCAAGGAGCAGGGCAAGGATGGGCCGCTGTTCGACGATCCGAAAGCCGCACCGAGGTAAGTCAGTTCGTGCCTGATAATCCCCACTCGCTCGCCCTCGCTGCTGTGCCTGATCCGTTATACTCTATTATATTTAGCAACCTCATTGATCTCACGGTCGATGAGTCTCAGCCGTGGCAGCTCCAACCACAGTTCACTTCCATCCCATCGCAGATGACGATGGTGTCGTCGGTGTATGATCCTTCGACGGTTCAGGCGCAGTTCACAGCATTCGATCCATACGCACAGCAAGCCCAATACGAGGCCATGCTGCAGGCGGAGTATGTGCGCCAGCAGGCCGAGGCAGCCCAACAACAGCAGTATTACGCGCTCCAAATGCAGGCCGCACAGTTCCAAGCCACGCAGTTTCAGCCGCTCGTCCCGCAAAAGACAGCAGTATACGGGTGCGTCCTTCCTATGTTCCCCTCTGCCCTTTGTATAGGGGCACTGACGTGGCACGTCACCAGCTCAAATAACCCCTTTGCCCAACCGCACCCCTCGTCCTCCCCAGTACCACCCGCACCAAGATCCACGCACGCCTACTCGCCGCCGCCGAGCGCGTCCGCAACACCCGCCCTTGTACATGGCCACCAACGCCCGCCCTCGAGTGCCTCCGTCTCGTCGCACGCGTCCTCGTTGCCCCCGCGCACCCCCATCTCCGCACGTGCGGACGCGCTGGCTGCGGTGCTTGGCACGAGCACCGGGCCGGGCGGCATCGACACTTTCGGGAACATCGGGTCACTCCGTTACGGGAGCTCTGCGTTTAGTAACGCTGCGCAGCAGCGCACTGGTGCAGTGTTTTGATCGCGCCTTCGATTTCAATCTTGCCTCAATGCTCACAAAATATCTTATACTTGTATGCACGACCACTTACGACCACGCCTCTCTCCCTGTTACTATGGGTTCCTTTGTATTATGTCTAACACTCACTCTCCTCTCTCTTCATTACCTTCTTTTGCGTACTTGGATGCAGACAGTCGCTAAACGGTCTCGTGCCGGGTTGTATTCATAGTTGTTTGAATCACTCACTCGGAGTCACTTAACAGTAATAGACCTTGACGTATGCGGCGCTGCCGCCGCCCTTAAGGCCTTAAGGTCCCGGGCTCCAAGCTGTCGGAGCAGCATCGTACCTCACGTACAATCTGATCAGGTCCCTCGCGTTGTGGCGTGTCGTGCCCTGACCTCCCCTGACCTATTTTGTCAATGGCCATCGCACATCTCGGTGACGATGCAGCGGCAAGCCTATAAACTAAGATTCGCCCGCGGCCCGGCGCGGGTCTCGGATGCGGCGGACATCACTTGTGTCGGGTCCGCGGAGCGATTTGCCCCTGGCCCCGCATCGGGCATCGCATGCAGCTCCGTTCCTAACGTCCTGTAGGGTCCGTGGGGCCACTAGGACGGGGCGCTATCGAGCCGCAATAGGCCCCGAGTCGGTCCGGCCCCCGTACCAGCGTGGTTAGAGTAGCCGGTCCGTCGCAGGGTTGGTGCGGAACCGCCTCGCTGTGCCGACAATTGTGATGCGTGAGATCAGTGCAGGTGCTCGCAGCGCGCTCGGACCCACGGTACCTGCCAGCTAATAAAGCGGTCCGCCGGAATGGCTGCCGCGTATTCCCGAGTCGCGTAGCGCCCAAATCTCCATGCCAAGCTCTTCATGCTCTTGTTTGCCCAGGACCACAAGTAGCCTCGTTAGTAACAAAAGCTTTGGTTCGACTTTATCGATTGTGCGGGCTGTTAATCGCGAGTGGGACCGGAGACTCCTGGATGTGGAATATCGTGGAGAATCGTGGGGCTGTTAATACGCGTTGCGGTGTGCGGTCAGCGTTTCCCCTCTCTCCCTCTTGAGAGCTTCTTGATTGGTGATAATTGCCAGCAATGAGTGCTTAATAACTACCTGTTCTGTGGCCTTTAAGATAAAGGCTACTGCGCTGACGTGTTGCGGCTACTATGTTGCGTCATTTGTCTTCGCACGTAGTAGTAACCTCAAAGGCGACGTACTAGGAAAGTGCGCTCAACGCCCATGGTCGCATTCTCCGCTTGCAACCCGAATTTGCGGATTTTATCATCATTAAAGTTACCAATGGCTGCCACTGTCCGACTGCTGTGTTCAGCGCTGTCAAGATGGATAGATTATCATCACGATCGCGGTCACTTGGCGTTGGGTGGTGATACTGATACCATTTTCATACCACGATGGCCGCGCCTATCAGTGCCGACCTACAGCTTCAGGTGCTAGTGCCAGTGCTCAGCGCTCGGCGCTCAGAACTCAGTTTCTAATGTGCGACAAACTCGGACGAATCTAGATGGACGAAACTCTGGAAGCTGATGTAGACGTGATAAATAGTTTTGCCGGGTACAGAATGCGCCGAGGCCACGCCACGCAAGTGGTACCAGTTGGCTACAATTGCCATAGCGGCATCATGACGTCTCGGGCCCGGAGGTCGTGGGACGTCATGGTGCGCTGGTGAGCACGGTACGAGGAAAACCAATCAGAGCCCTTACGCCCTTGCGCTCACAATTATCATGATAAGTTTTGCCAGTGCCATCTGTTCGGGTTCTCGCTTCGCGCTCGCCTCGGAGCATGTCCCGCGCCGTGCCGCTGGCAGTGTCACGAGCACGGTCATGGTATACTGCACCCGCGTTCCATTTCCCTCCAACTGGAACAGGTATGTCCAGTTGCCAAACCTGAAGATCACGATACGGGGAAGATACGCCGCCTTGCCTCCTTTAGGGAAGTAGCTAGCCCTTTCCGAGCGTGTCTGCCAGTGAGCGTGGAGTCTCTAGAGAATTTCCACGGTACTGGGTCCAGTCTCCCCCCTCTGAATCCCCTCCGTTGTCACACTCTCAGGACTCCATCCCCTTGTGCCTCGCCTGCTCCCGTTCGTAGCGGCACTGTCCGCGAGACCGAAAAATCTAATGAGAAGGCAGACCCTGGAGAAGACGCGAGAGACGATCATTTAGGCTCTTCCTGCGTTCCTGTATCCTGGGTGCGATGACATTTGCACGTCGAGAACGGGGCACACATGGTCGACTGGGGTCCAATCATCGTCCCCGATGAGGCTACTACGTCACCGTTGTTCCACGGCGTAGGTCTGAGAACGCACGTTCCTATCAGCGTCAGTCGATGGAGGGATCCCCTGCCCTTGCTCCTTGTGTTCTAAAATACTGTCGGACTGCCCCGAAGGAAGAAGGGTACTGGCAAAAAGGCAACTTGAACTAGCTCAGTACCTGTTCAGATGGCAAACAGCTCGCCCTCGGAATAGAAGCCTGAGCTAAAAAGAGGGGTGGACATCCCTGTGGTCCCGCGTGGTGCAAACCCTTGTGAAGCCCATCTATATCTGGGTCTACACACCGACCCCATCGGGAGACACAGATAGCGCCGTTCTACTCCCGGTTCGCTTCGCTTCGTCCGGGCTTCGCATCTTCCGAAGGAAGGCCGAGAACATCATGGCATACTGTGGGAGACCTTACGGTGTAACTCGCGTGCAGTCGTACTGTACGCCTGACATGACCCCACGTGCCAAATGAGTATTTGACACAACTGGCTCCGTTCCTCTGGCGGCCCCCAGCTCCGGCTGCGCAGTGATACTCTGGGAGTGGGAGGAAGCACGATTGTCGGGTTTACTTGTCAGCACTATCAGTCGCTGTGCCACTGATATGTGTCACTGATACTTGCGCCCACGTGTCTCTCCCGCATTGAGTCGCACCTGCCCATCTGCTCGCCTACCTATATCCTTGGCCCACGGCTCTGTTCCGTAGCTTGTGCACCCAAGCGTAACACGAGGACGAAACTATTGCGGGCGCTGTTAGTTGCAAGACAGTGGAGCCGAGACCAAAGCCACAATGGCTCGGCGTGGGACTGGATCAACCAAGTTAGTTGACTGCGACGGGAACAGCATGGGAGACAATATCATTCGGGAAGGAGGCCTGTTCTCACCTCTTTTGCCGGGCCAGGATCGACTCTGATGCTAGGGCTTGTGTGTAGACCTCGAGGCTCAAGTAGTCCGTGCGCTTCCCGTCCAAACAAAGCTGCGAAGACCCGGGGTCGGACATACAGCTTCAGGAGTCATCCAAGTTGCGTGGTGAGGATAACCCTTCGACGAGGGTCCGACCGATGCCGTCCTGAGTTCTAACTTTATACGATGGTTTGACTCGTTAAACCCCCCTGCAGAGTAACACGAGCACGGTATTAATACTACCACACGGCGCCACTCGTACCGTACGCATGAGTCTGCAGATCCATCTAGAAGCCACTAACCGCGATGTGGGGCTACCGGACCCATGCATATTTTTTTCTCGCTGCGCGACTCGAACAAGAAGCACTCTTTACCATGACGCATAGCCCGGGGCAAACATTACCACCTCTGCACCTTCGAGTACGTGTTTCAGCCGCACCCTGGCGATCTCAACGTCGTCGGCCAGAGTTAGGCAGTCTAGAGGCACTCTGTCCTCAGACGGCCGGGGTGTTTGATGAAAGCATAAAAGCAAGCCTAAAAGATGAGCACAACCAAAACGCCGTTCCAACGATTTCCGAGCCCAAAGCTGTCATATCCCTACAGTCCAACACTGCCAGCGCTACGCTAGAAAGGAAAATTAAATTAAAAGCTGATAGTGACTCAATTTTTCGAGTCCGAGTCGGCACACAAGCAAGCAGACATGCCATATTACGACACCCAGCAACCGCTGCCGCTGGTGGCACTTGGTAACTGTCATGGTACAAGCCAAATAATGAAGGTGCCACAAGAGAAGGGGGAGAATTTACCAAGAGACGGCCAGTGATAGTTGCAGCACCGGCACGGCACCGGACCAACTCTGAAGCGCTAGTAACAAGTGTCCACCACGCGCGTTCAAATTCAAGTTGACAGGCACCCCCTTTGTTCCTAACTACAGATAGGCGCTTATATCTTTTACACCATTCTATCGATTAAACTCCATTCCCAATCGTGCCTTTAATGCCCGTGCTGTGCTTCTTATCAGGTCCCTTCGTTTTAGTTTGAGAACCGAAAAATTAAAAAATAAGACGCGTTTTGGCTTGATTTTTTTTCGGAGTAGTACAAATACTACGAAGGGGAGGAGGTGCGGGATAGGGTGACACATGATACACGGTCAACAATAAGAATATAAAACGCGCAGGCAGATCCAAGAGGTGTGAATGGGTAAACGAGCATCAAACAAAGGGGAGGATATGTATATAATATTTGCCGATGAGGGACAGCACATCAAAAATGAGGCTGAACGAAAAAAAATAAGTATCGTATGAAGTAAGACAAGCAAAAAATATCTTAATAACCCGGAAGGACAAGGACAAAGAGACTGAACACGCGCGAACCCAGTAAGCATTGCATAGCAGTCGATCAGAAAGAGGTATTATCATTGGGCCACACAAAAAGCAAAGGCTGTTGATGGGTATGAAAGAGTAACAACAACGCTATTAGACCCTCATTCCAAGAGCAGAGGCGGCGTGGGGAGAAGAGACCGCGAGTCGAACTTGGTCTGCGCGTTCACGACGAGACTCGGCCGCGCCGTAGCCGCGTGGAGCGCTGGCATTTGACCCTGGGCTTGACCCTGGGGAGGTGTACGCGCTTGCGCCTGCCCCGCCTGCGCCTGAGACTGCCCGTAGGGGAGGAGATGCTGATGCTGTTCCACCCCGAAGTACAGATGAGGGTACGACGTTGCCGAATACGGGTGGGCGCTGTGGGTGGTGTTGGAACTGGTGGGAGTATTGGGACTGAACTCGTCCTGTTGTTGTTGCTGCGCCTGCGCGTGGGCTTGTGCTTGCGATTGAGCTTCCGCGCGGGCTTGTTGTTGTGCTTGCGCTTGTGCCTGAGCTTGGGCTTGATAAGCCCGTAGCTGTGCCTCCTCCTGCCTGTATTCCTGCACGTATTGGTGACTGTTGCCGGTACTGCTGTTCGAACGGGGTGGGGGCATCGGCGATTGCGAGTGCTGCGAGGCTCGTTGATGCTGTATTGGGACGCGAGGTGGAACCTGTGCCGCCCTGGACTGCTGAAAGGGGTAAAAATGGTCGAGTTGCGGGATCGGAATCGATGTCATTGCAGAGTTCCATGACGGAGAGTCGCCTAGATTGGGGTCGAGACTCCGACCCACCTGCGGAGGAGCCGAGCCGTTCGCGGTCATCATCGTCGATTCCAGAGAATGGTCGCTTCCTCGAGACGAAAGACTCGTTGGTGAGCGACGGTGGGTGGAAAGAAAATGGCGAGTCGTATCCACCGCCGATTGGGGAGTCAGAGGCATCGGCGGAGCCATATCCTGATGATGAGCGGACCAATTCTGAGATTCCGTAGGGGTTTGTCGTTGATGATGATAATACCAATCCAGATCCTCCACCGAAACCGCCGAATGGTGGGGAGGAGTAGTACGAGGCGGGAGCTGTGCCTGGACGTGTAGCGGTTGAAGGTCGCGGCGGGACAATGCCTGGGCCTGATGGAATTGGAAAAACGGATTGTGAGGGGATGGAACCCCATTGGGATGGGGGGAGTGATGAGGAGACGATAGCTGAGAGGGGTGGGAGTGATCGAGGATGTGAGTCGATAGACTCGCGAGATGCAGTGGGTGGACGGCTGCTGCTAGAGCTGGGTCGGAGATCTGAGTTTGCTGAACGGGTTGTTGACCAGGAAGAGGATTGGAGATCGGAGACACCGAGTTCGACGAATGACTCTCCTGAGGCGAGAAAGGACTGGCCGGGGTGGGGTTGGAGTGTTGACGGGGATGAGGTTGGAGTGGCAGAGATTGGTGAGGTTGAGGATGCAGGTGAGGTGGGGGATGCGGCGGATGGGGCACGAAAGGACTGGACGGAGTCACGAAAGGAATGACTACTGACTTGGCGGGGATGAGAGCGATCTGCGTCTTGTACGTACCAGGAACGAGAAGCGGCGGAGGGGTGTTGGTGATGAAAAAGATCGGTGTCACCTTCGTACCCGGTGCTCGTACCAGGACGTTGAGAGACCAAAGAGAGGGTTGGCTGCGTATCCTCCTGTTTGACGCCTTCGCCTGCACCTCCGCCACCATTATTACCACCGTGCTGCTGTTGGTGCACACGATGAGTAGAGGCAGGATCACCGGAAGCGTCGCCGGTGAGGGAATCTCCAGATAAAGAGACAGAGACGGGCGGTGCTTGTTGAGCCCCGCGTTTTCCGCGCTGTTGAGTGGCCTTGTTGGCGGCGGCCATGGTGGCGTGAAGAGAGGAAAGCTCTCGCATCATGCGCTCATTGGCGTCCTGTTTATCGGCGTGAACGGTTTGAGCATGTTGGCGAAGATTGTCGAGGCGGGAGAATTGTTTGCTACAATGACAGGTGAAAGGACGTTCTCCGGTGTGTTTCCTGGGGGAGGAGTAGAGTGAGCCAGGGACGGAGGGACGGTGCGGAGGAAGGGCAAGGAACACGAACCTAATGTGCCTGGCCAAGTGTTCGCTCCTGCTAAAAACCATGCGACAATCACCATAACCACGACACTGGAACGTTTTAGCAGGCGCGGGACGGTAACGCCTGTTGACACCGCCGTTCTGCTGCTGCTGAAGGGGCTGTTGGGTGTTTTGAGGAAGAACGAGAGGCGTGGCCATGTCGCTGTGAGGGGAGTCCGAGTCCATTAGGAAGAGGAAGAAGAGACAAGGGAAAGTGGGAAGGGGTAAACTCTCCCAGTCTATAAGGAAATTCCGTGCCTGACTTTTTTATTTTCTATTATTTTCTTTATCTTACCCATATCATATTAGAGCCATTCCCTCGGTCTCTCTTCTCTGATCCGATTTTTCCTTGCCCTTATCCTCATTTAGACTAATGCTCCTGCCATCTGTCACGCATACGTAATTCTTTTTCTCTATCATTCAACCACCCGCCACTCTCTCCCCACCCTCTCCCGCCACCCCCCATTCCTTCCCTTCTTTCCCCGTTCCTGATGTCTTTAGCGCTGCTACGCTTGTCCTGTACTCACTCTGTACTCCCTCTCGGTGATCAGGGTGGATTCAGAGTGAATGAAAAAATAAAATACAATCGATAAATTGGTGTGCCCACCCCCCGCAGCCCAACCCACCGAAAATACGGTCTTACCCTCTGTGGAACAGAAAGAAAAAAAAAACTTTTTGTGAGATCTGAGTACGATACGATGTTCTATTTCGTCCACTTCATTGACAGAGCCAAAAACACTCCGTTTCTCACGGAGAATGAACTTCTCTCTCAGCTCCCAACATATGCCTATATATATAAGGTTACCAAGCGCGTCGTCTGATTCCCGCACCCATTCACGGGACCTTGAAATTCCACACGGTCGGGTCGGACCAGAGAGAGGGAGGGAACGACTGAATTTTAACTCCGTCGAGGTGCAACACACGCTTCTATTCCTCAATTTCAGTATGGTGCAAATCCGGGGTCAGGTCCTGATTTCGAGAACGGTTGTCGAAAGGTTACTCATCCCACTCCATCATGTGCAACTCGAAGGACCCCTCACCAGAAGCCGTGGTATGTAACAGGAGGCACAGCAACAAACCCGAGGCTCGATTCAATTCATTGACAGTATTTACGGCAACTTGTCCCAACAGCAAGGTACGATACAGTACGAGGACTGGAACCGTTACGTATCCAGTTGAGCTTCCAGCCTTCAAGAGCGAGGTTAGCGCCCTAATGCAAGCCACGGTCTCGACCCATCGCTTCTGAGTCTCGTGCCAGTGGGCTCGAAGTACGCCACCGCCGACCGGCCCAACAGACTCTCAGAGGGTATAGGTAGTTTGATAGCGCAACCGTTCTTTAATTCATCCCTTCTCTGACTGACGGGTAGCCCACAAAGCATTTAAGTGTATCGAGAGCGTGAGCGCGTGAAAGTGAGGCTGAAATATTTCACATGTTTTTTTGCTGTACATACAGTACAGTTATCCGAATGATTCCCAACAACACTTCAACGGAGTATGACAAGCCAAGGCATGCCCGTTATGCATGTACCGCACAGTACACCACTGGCCATCGCACAAGTCACGCAAATTGTTATCTTATCTGTCGGATCAGGAGGACACTAAAACAACGAAACAAACGAGGCAAGCTCGTGATCGAGCGGAGACAGCGCTTACAAGGATACGCGAGCCGGCGCGGGCACCTCGTATCCAGGACGAAAATCGACGCGTCCGTTGGTCGGCCAGTCCTGATGGTGACGTGATTCTCGCTTGGGAGCCAGCAGGAGCACTTTGTTTGGATGCGTCTAACGAGAGTCCTTTATTGAGATGCACGAGACCACAGTGGGTGGTTATGACCACCGTACAGAACCCAAGACCCAACCCGGACGACCTGGCATGCACACCGAATAATACTCGCGCCCTACCTCGATTTCCCTTTCATGCAGATGTCACCCATTTTGTATCCTTCCTACACGCGTAGGTTACCGTCACTATATCAAGCGAATCCGGTATAGCGGCGGCGAGCTAATTGGCGGACTGGACCAAGAGTGGGATCGCTGCGCGTCGCGTCGCATCCGCACCTCGCTAGCATTCGCTGCTTCCTCTCGTACCCGTCACTTCCTCGCCCCAAAACGTGCAAAGTACAAGGAGGCACCCTCGCAAGTCGTGTACTTTGCATCAGGGTCGTCAGAATCTACATCATTTACTATATATCATGGGAGAGGCAGTTTGGGCAAGAGCAGATGTGCGATATACACGAAGGACGCAGGTGGTCCGAACGCGTAATGTATGTTCAGCGCCCCACAACTGCAAAGTAGAGATCCGACGCATGATGACGTCGCATGGAGATTGTCAGGCCCCAGGGGCACACCGATGTTCCATTATACCGCAATGCACCACGATTGCCGTGCGAGTCGTTTGTGGCAAAAAGGAAGTACAGCAAAGTACAGTAAGGTTATAAGCAGTTTAAGGATGGCAGGGTGTTGGTCCTGGGGCAGTGCAGCGCGGTGCCTTGTTTGTACGCATTACAATGCGAGTAACCTCGGGCATATCTGAGCTCCCGCAGGCTCTCACCTCGACAATGAGAATACAGAACGGGACGTAGTGTCAAATAGATTTCTAGGTGTCCATACGCTGACGGGTCTCACGCTGGGGGCTTCCCCTAGCCCCGAGAATGACCATTTTTCAAGATGACGATTCACGTACCAAGGGCCCGGCTTTTTTTGACCTTCGACGGGCTGCGGGGGTGCGGCGATTCGCAAAGCCTTGCGGCCTCTCGTGAGTGGGGCGCAATTGTTGATTGGTGCAAAATTTGTGCAGATCGCGATCTAAGACAGCCAATCAAGAGGTGCAATCATTACATACACAAAAATCATTTCGCTTATTTTAATATTCCGCGTAGTTCCCGTCCGTCCCCCCGAATCAACGCTGGCAGGTAAATTCAGAATCATGGATTGCGAAGGCTCGCTCAGAATTAATCTCTACCCGGTCAGTTTCACGTTGCGATAGAGTGCTTATTGGGGAGGGCAGAGGTGAGAAAGGAAACGATGACGGTATGTTACAAAATAATTTTATTATTATTACTATTTGGATCTGTCAAGGGGTACCTTACGGCATACGCTGATCGACGTGAATCATACGATCGGCGACAACGCGCATAAATTAAAGGGTTTATGTTACAGTAACGCAACTTATTTTACTTTTTAATACTATTTGGCTCGCGTACCTTACGATGTCTTGTTTAGCCCTTCTTGTGTTCATTTTTTATGCTCCTCGCCTCATTAGAGGTTCAGGGAGTGTTCAGAAGCGTTTCAGAAACCCGATAACCGACAGGTCGGAAACCTGCAAGACCCGACATTCAGACATTCACCTCTCCCACCTTGTCCCCCATTCCGTTCCACTTTACCTGCCATCGGCGGCGGTGTAGACAGTTGTAATGTGCGGAGCCTGAGCGGACGCCAAGACGGACGGGTACGTTATCGCAGGCACGTAATGATAAATCGCCGCGAGAGAAGACAAAAAAGAAAAGCAACCCTGCCACGTGCGTGTGAATTTCAGTGCATACAGTATTTCAAGTTCATAACATACTGCACAGTACATAACATACGAAGTAGGTGCCTTACAGTTAGGGTAAAAAAACTGGTCAAAAAGTCGGAAAGATGTTTGCTATCTTGCTCGGTATTGTTCAGGCTGCAGAAATAGTGAATGCGTAACTCGGCTGTGCCAGTGGCAGCAGCCAACTGACCTTACTGAATAGCCGATGGTGAAAACCAAGCTTGCTTCGAACACGCCAACGGATTGACTGATCGATGCGGAGTACAGTAACACCGCAATTGTCTCCCAGTAATTTCTTTTGGACAAAGTATATAGTACTGTACAGTAAAATGGAGAGGTGTATAATGGAGAAAACAAGTGGTACGACGTGGCGGCATTACTGTATGGAAGTAGGCGAACTAGGGTACCATGAACGACTCACGCTCAGACGACAGGTATACAAGTTTATCTTTAACGGGATGATGTCGATTGCGTCGGCGAGCAGATCTCAGGAATTGCATTGAAACGTCACGCTGGCGCAAGGTCGTTCGCTCTGGAGAGTGTATTGACCAGGCCGGGTTACAGTCCGCCTCAGGGTCTACCTCGCCTCTCCATGTTCATCCATTGTTCGATGCCCTTCTTCGTGCCACGGGCAAGACGGGTGGTCGTTGTATTACTATCGTCGTACAAATGCTCCAACCCGATCAGCGCCACTATAAGGGATCCTTTTGCTGGCGCGGTTCATCGACGCCTTACAAGGATTGCTGGCGTGCGGCGTCGTTGCACCCAGTGCCGAAATTTTGCAGCGCACGTGCGTGAACCTAGTCTCAATCGCACACCGTGTTTACATTATACAAGGCAGCTTGTTTGCGCTTGCGTGAGGAGTAAAGCTGGAAGGTGTGATTGGGTCGAGTAAGAGCACGATTACAAGGGCCTCCTGGTTCTTTGTCCCGTGCGGGGGGGTGAACGACCTGCGGGAGAGAGAAAAGACCCTGGTGAGTTCAGGCGGATAATTAGCGAAGGAGATGAAAGGGAAGCCTGCCACGAGGGTGGGGAGAGACACATCTGTTGGTCCGAGGAATTTCGTCTTGCTAGTAGTGGATGAGTAATGGTCTCGAACACAATCACGTCTGGATCTTGCGGCGCTGTGGGATTTCTAGAGTGTCAAGGTCATCGCCGCCATCACCCGTTGGGATCTCATTGTGTGCAGCTGCAGGGAGATCGGAAGGATCGCGCCGGGCACGAGCCCAGGAGTGAGTGTGTAGAACCATCGCGAGGCTTGTTTCGTTAGTAGTGGCCAACCGAGTTGTTTCGATCGGATACCACCACGAAGGGATAGTTTGCATCAGCACGGGTCGTCAAGGGCATCCATGCCGTTCCATGTCATACTGTAGTGAGACATGAGCTGGAAATGTTGGTCGCCATGAGACACTCTGTCATGTCGGGTGCTCACCAAGGAAGGCGGGAACGTTCTATTCTCGGACGTGATCTTGTTGTGGAGTTGTCATATGACTGCCTTTCAAAGTGACCCAGAGGAAGTCTCGGGGTTATCCAAGTAATTGACGCGATAGTACTGACGGTTTTCAATTGCTGTTTGAAATTTGCCGATTCGCCGGCGAGTCGGGTCGCATTCAGCTGAATGCAAGCAGCCAAGAAAGTAAATATTGAGAGCGAGCCAGCCCTCCATGATGATAGCTGCGGGAACATTACTCAATATCAGAAGAGTACGCATGCAGGGACGTGCCGCTGAAGGACCTACGGTTCCCACAAGCGGTTCGAAGCCTCGTGATTCCCACCGATGTGACTACCCCCAAAACAGCTGATATGTGGAAATGAAAATCCATGGCGCCACATATAGCTGGCGGCCCTCCATGTTCCCAAGGGCGGGCAACCGTTTGCTAATTTGTGGAAGTGACATTGTGCTTGTAACTTGTGCTGTCCTGCCGTCATTTGGCGGTTGCGATATTCTCCAAATCTCCACAGATCAGGAGCGGATCCATTTTCGGTTTCTCTCGCTCTAGCCTCTGGACGTGAATGTAAATCGCGTCCATATTTCCATGACAGCAGCCTCGAGAGCAATCTTCCTTCTGTTGAGTAACATTCCAAAGTTCTGAACGGTACCGTGACTGTCAATGTTTGGGACGAACCTTCATCTCAGCACATTGTTTGTACAGCATTCTGTAGAGACTGTCTGATGGTGCCGACAAGAGAAGGATTCAATAATTCGCGGCGCTTGCATTAGCATTTGCGCTAGTGACTAAGATGATGTTGAGAACTCACACGGCATCTCACGTCACTGCAACTGGGATGGGAACAAATATCACCGGGCTGTTCCGTCGCCGGTCCCCCTGAACTTTGATAAAAGCAAGTCCCCATCGCTTGCGGGGCCAGGGCTTCCCTCGTTGTCGTTTCTCTCACGCAGCCTATTTCCTTCTTGGCGCCTTCTGTGTAAAGGAAATTACTGTCTGTGGCTAATCCTGAACTAGCAACGATATTCTCTGGACTTCATCACAGCCTCGCTGTGGCGCCGGACCCGCTGTTTTTCCCGGACAATTCATTTGATGTAATCAATTGATTGGTTCATCCCCCCATGTCACGCTGATTGTGTTCGCAATCCCGAATCTCTGTGCCTCGCGGCTCAGGCTTTACGTTACTGGAATCGTGTCGTTGCCGCCCGAATGCATCTAATCGGGCGACTAATCCCATTGTCCTCACTGACAGCCACTACAGTACTGGCGCTTCTGTTGCGTTATGTGGCGTTCAGGTCTTAGCTCAGGTGGTGAAGTACTCTGTGTGCACTGGCCAAAAGTGGGGTGTATCTATTACTGTAGGAGCATTACGTCTTACTGCTCTGTCCTCTGTTCGCTTGGTGTTCTCTCAGCTCCGATGTCAGCTCTCAACCTCCGTCATACCGACGCAGGTGGCGCGAGTTTAATTTCACTCTCTTGGGACGATTGTATGTGCTTCGCTTGGAGCACACCGGATGTGGTACATCTCTCTCTCACGCTTTGGTTCTGTCTGTCGATTAGTCGACAGCGCTCAAGGCTCAAGACGTGTACTGACATTACGAGATGTGACCACGTTGGAAAGAGATCATGTTTCAACGTGCTGAGTTCAATTCTGGGGATCGAGCTAAAACATACGGAGATTTCGCGGGTTCGTCACTTTTCTCTGCGAAAATATGTTATTTTTTCTTCGTTTCAAATACGGTCTTCGGTCGCCCAATGGATTTATCTGCTGCCAGTGAGAGGTCCTGGCTCTGGCTCTGAGGCGGTGGCCAACTTGTGCACTGTACTGTACATGTACGTATCATGTCATGGCTTGCTCGCACCCTAGCGACCCCAGTCAGCAGTTGCGCTCTCATCTCTAATTCTAATTGGCACTCTGATTTTATCACCGTTGCTCCCGGGCCCCGCCCGCGGATAGACGGCGGACACCACGTGAGCACCCACTAGCACCTGCCCACACCGCGACAACATATTATCAACAAGAGTCCAAATTTGGCGCTCGGCTAGCGATCTATGGGGGGGGGTGCTTATCTTGCGTCTTACGCGCGCTGCGCACAGAGTCTCCGCAAGACCCACGCTTATCGCCGTGGCCCTGATTGTCCGTCAGATTCGTACTTGGCATCGGATTCTTGCAATCAATGCGACGCACTCGTGGTGAGATTTGACAACTTTTGCGCGATCAGAGCCTATTTGCGTCCAACTACGAGAACGGATACATCAGTGGGGCCGCCACCGCTACCCTTTTCAGATCTGCGCGCTGTTACAAGCACAGTATTTACTGCACGGCCGCCATAACCGATGCCTCAAATGTACGAGCACCATACCGTTTCTGTACGTCACAGGCAATTGACGTATAAGGACTAGCATTACGGCTGCCAAACACCGAAGACAAAGTCGAGGTCGACCCACCGCCGCCACGCGCTTGCGAAGACAAAACCCGCTGCGGGGCCAGAGCTGGACGACAGTTTGAGTCTTGGACCCGTGCCTCGTTACCGTACGGCCTCGAATGGCGTCACCTGCTTGCCTCCGATCTGTTCTCTCCCACAAGATCTTGACAATATGTCAATTCACGTTTCGTGGACATCACGTCGTGTTCTCGTAATTTTTTTCGTCGCCGCCTGTCCGTTCGATGTTCCTCCCATGAGGGAACTGCGCCAGTTCTGCGATTATATGTGCACGCCCCGGGTCCTGTAGTACGTACTGCATTTACACATGTATGATATGGGTGGATAACCCATGAAATTTGCATGAAAGTCCGCTTTCTTCCTCAGGCGAGTCCGAGTCCGAGCCCGTTCAGTGATTTTTTTTTCGAATTCATTTGAGTGCTCCCTGGGGTACATGTCAGTGGCCATAGTTATGTGGCTCCTGTACTGCCCAGTCAGTGTATTGTCTCATCTCCGTTCCATTCATTTACTGTACATTCTGTACCCTCAGGCTTCTGTCGAGACGTTGTCGCCACCTTGGCCAAATACCCAAAGCCAGCATAGTGACGGACGCGGACCTGAACAAAAACTTGAGTTGTGCCTGGAGATCGTTCACCTCGACAATGGGTGATTCTTCATCAAATGCTTTACAAGTACCAGTACATACAACCTTGTACAATTTACATTGCGACGTCTGAACAGTAACATCAACATCAACAATCAACATCAACAGCCCCCAAAAGATAAAGAAACAAAACGCCGCATCAGAGCCCAATTAGAAGATAAAGCGGTCGCTACAGAAAAGGAATGAAGTTATCGGATAAAATGAGGGTTTTTGACGCGAGTCGAGTCGACGCCGTAGTCTCAACCTGATCCGCAGCAAAAAATCCAGCAATGCGCAACGGGGATCGGGAGACAAGCGACTTCGGCCTTTCGACATCGATCATGAATATTGGGGGTGTCCATAGAAGTGTCCGTTTATGTGTGGGTGAAGTGACTGAGTGTGAGTGAACATGGTAGGAATTCGTGCGTCAAGTCCAGCGTGGTTAGTAACAATGAACCCTCCCTTATCAAGGGGGTAAAGTCCAGCACGCGCACAGGAGCCGTGACCAAGAAATAAAAAGAAAAGAAAAGAAAAAGAGTGGACGATCGTGTGAAAAAAGATATAATAAAAACAAACCAAAATCGGGCATCACTTGGCGGTATTCCGTCTCCACGGCATTCCCAGCCGCCCTTTCAAGCCTAACAGCCCAGACGCCACTGCAAGCGGTGACAGTGGTGCCTCGCCGCCCTCCTTCGTCTTCGTTGGGGCGGTGCCTCTACGACGAGGCGGGGCGCCACTGGGACGCGCACCGAGGGGCGAGGCGGGGTACTCCATGCCCGCAGGTACCGGCGCAGCCTCGTACTCGTATCGCATGCCGCCGTCTCCGCCTCCACCGCTACGCGTATGCCTGTACGCGTGAGAGAGGGGAGCAGAGTGGTGCAGGTCGCTAGCGCTAGCGCCGGGGCTCGACGAGGGGTTCGTCACAGTCATACCGGGCGGGACGAGCCCGGCAAGCTCAAGTTCGGGAAGGGGCGTCAGCGGGCGCTCTTGATCTTCCCTCGCGTGCCGATGGGACCGATGCTGCGGGGGCTGGGGCTGCGGTTTGTTGCGCGACCCTGAGAAAATGTTGATGTACGGGATTTGTACGGGCATAGCGAGCGGGAGGGGACGCTCTGCGTGCTCGGGACTCAGCAAGTCCGCGCGGCGCTGGAGTGCGGTGTTGTTCCCGGACGAGGGCGGCGAGTTCCCGGGTGACTGGCAGGGGTGTCATTCATCAGAGGTCAGTGGCTAAGAGGGGGAAACCACGCACGGGAGGCTCGACCGATATACCGATCACGCCGCTTGATTGCGTGCGCGAGCGGTGCGGACGATTGCGTTCAGAAGGCGGCACCGCAAGCAGCGGTGTGTCTTCGTCGTTCTCATTGTCATTTTCAAATCCCATGTCGTCATTGGAGTCTTGAACTTGTTGCGATTGCTGCGGTTGCGGGGTGTACACGTAAGGCTGCGGCACGAGGTGAGGTGGAGGTGGTGCCGCGACGGGCTGGGCCTGACTGAGCGGCGCGGGGAGGATAATTTGACGAGGAGGAGGCGGACCACGGGATGGCCGTCTATCATAAGTCGCGCGGCGGCGCTGCAAAGGCGGATTCGGTGCGATAGGTTGGCGCGGTATCGGCACCGTCGGCGCGTCGACGTACTCCAACTCCCCTTCCGACTCTCCTACCTGCTCAGTTTCAATGGGCGGCGCGCCGAAAGAACGCGACTGGTCCACGGGTGCGAGTATATCAAACTCGGAGAGATGCGTCGACGCGCGCGAGTGATTTGATGCGACTTTGGCGATGCGCTTGGGCGCACTCGCCGGGCGAAGGTCTGGGGGAGGAGGTGCGCTCGCATAATCACGGAAGTGGGGTTGAGGGGGTGGGTTCGATGTGGGTTCCAAGTCCGGCCGCGGCGGTGGAGGTCCATAGGTATACTCGCGTTCCCGGGGGCGTAGCGCGCGTCCGCGTCTCGGCGTCTGAGAAGCTGACGGCCCAAAGTCTGGTGGGGGAGGTGTTGGGGCATAGACATGGGTAGAAGGGGAGAAGTCTGGGGGCGGGGGCGGGGGCACGACTGCGGGACTGCCCTCCTCCGGTGTGGCGGCGATAGCGTACGGGCCGTCCGGGACGTGAAGGGGCTCGACGAGCTCGTGCGGCGGGGGGAGGTAGATGGAAAGACGGCCGTCACCGGAGGCATCCTGGGCGCGAGGAATCCAGTTGTCCGGTGGGATCTGCACGGGCACGTGGTGTACGTGAGAGGGGCTCGGACTCGGACTCGGGGAGGCGCGGAGGGTTAGCGGATGCGAAGAGGACGAAGCGGATGCTGGCACGGGTATCGGCTGGATGATCGATGGCGTCGAGTCCTCATGCGGTGTGTATGGTCGTGAGTGGGCTGGCTCGGGAACAGCAGGGGGTAGTGTGGGGGTTTCGAGGCGTGATCGTGATCGTGAGCGTTGTTGAGGAGTGTCTTCGTTGTGCTGCCGTCGTCGAATCGACCGAGCTAGCTCCGGATGACTGCCGCGGTGACCAAATGGCGGAACGCGGTTGGGTCCCGGCGGCGCCGGTGTCTGCGGGGAAATGTCGGGGGTGCGCCTTCCATTCCTCGCACTGTGGATAATCATCAAGTGAATACAATTGAGACGGGGAAACGAGGTGGAGAAGAATTCACCGAGCGGGAGGAGGGTGCGGGGTTACGCGTTCGGGAGACCACTCTTCAGGATGATCCAGTGCAACTCGGCTGAAAAGAGGGTCGTCGACTCTGGGACGTCTCGATCGCGAACGCAGGTCCTCTTCGCGGCGGCGGGAGCGGACGAGCTCTTCCTCCGCCTCTTGGCGACCGAGAAGCATGCCGCGGCGGAGGCCCTCGTGCAATCCTTGCTGCTTACCTTCCTCCTTGGCGGCCTCAATTGCGCGCTCCTCCTGTAGTTTGCGTGCCACGCTGCGGGAGCGTGCAGCGTCCTCTTCTGCATCGTGGCGACGTGCCTCGAGCCCGGTAAGCATCTCCTGTGCGCGGAATATCTCGCGCTGTGCTTGGTCAAGCTGGAGCTTGTACATGGCAAGTTCTGTGCGGGCAGATGCAGCGTCTGCGTCTGCTTGGGCACGGGCATCGATTGCGGCGCGAGCACGGACGAGACACTCGGCGGCGCGACGCTCGGCGTCTGTTGCGCGCTGAGACTCTTCATCGAGCTTTGCAAAGGTAAGCTTGAGGAGCTGGTGCATCTGTTTCGAGTCTCGCTCCTTACGAGCAAGGACGTGTGCAAGGACACGACGACTAGAGCTGGTAGATGTGAGGCGTTGGACGTTTAGCGCTAGTCGATCACAATACACGAGGCACGGACCTGTAGTGCGACTGAGTGCCCCTATCCGAATTATCGGAAGAGGAGGCGGAGGACGGTGCATAGGCAGCATCGTCCATAGCGTATCTGGAGGCACGATGGCTATGTGGGAGATGAGGGAGAAGTGGAGCGGGGAGAAGAGAGAAAGGAGATACCGGGTGCGGGGTTGATCGGATGACATGTTGCTGGGAACGGGAAAAGGAGTGGGTACTAATGAGGGGGAGAAAGGGCCATTGGGTGGGTTGAGAAGGGTTGAGTCGATTAAGTACGATTAGTGATGTTCTAGGATGAGACTTGGGCGTGTTCTACACGTGGTTAGCAGTGTGCACATATCCCTTCCATATTCGGAAATACTCCCTTATCGCTCACCACGCCTCGCTCACTATCCAATGTCGCACGGTTCCTATTCCTCTTACTCCCAGTCAGTCATGACCGAAGACGAAGAGGATTGGGAGGACTACTGCAAGGGCGGTTACCATCCCGTCCACATAGGCGACACTTTTTCAGATGGCAGGTACATCGTCGTCCGCAAACTCGGTTGGGGTCACTTCTCCACCGTCTGGCTCGCCAAGGACACAAAGTTCGTTTTCCCTTTTCCGTCCTTTTTTCTCCCTCTCACACCCCCCAAGGTTACTTCGCCACGTCGCTCTCAAGATCGTCAAATCAGCTCTCCGCTATACCGAAACCGCCCTCGACGAGATCAAGTTGCTCCAGCGTCTCATCACCTCCGCAACCCCCCCGATAGTCCCTTCTTCTTCAAACCCGAATCCCACTTCCTCCCCTTCCCAGACCCATCCCGGCCGATCGCATGTCGTCTCCTTCCTCGACCACTTTCGACACAGAGGTCCCAATGGAACACACGTCTGCATGGTCTTCGAGGTCCTCGGTGAGAACCTCCTTGGTCTCATCAAGCGCAACCAGCGCAAGGGCGTCCCGCAACACCTAGTACGCCAAATTGCCAAGCAGGTCCTCCTTGGCTTGGACTACATGCACCGTTGTTGTGGCGTCATTCACACCGGTGCGCACCACCACCCGCTTCCTTGCTCTCCCTTTTCCCATTCCAACAGATCTCAAACCGGAGAACGTCCTCATCTGTATCGACGACGTCGAGTCCATGATCCAGAACGAACTTGCAACCGCATCCGCCAATGGCACCCCTCCGCCCACAAAACTCGTCGGCGTGCCCCCCTCCCGCGGCCGTGGCGGCAACCAGACCCCGCGTCCCGAGTCTGTCTTTATCACCGGTTCCCAGCCGTTGCCGTCCCCCTCCTCTTCACATGGCGCTTCACCCATGCTCGACCGTTGGGCTTTTGGCATGAGCAAGATTGATGGTACCGGCGGCAGTATCAGTGCGAGTGCCGCTGCCAGCGGACCGGGCTCCCTCACGAGTCCCCCGAGCGGTGCTGCACGTGAGAGCAGCGTCGATGGAAAGACCCAACTCCATGCTGTCGAGATGGACCGCGCCTCAGAGCGCATCGCACAGCTCTTGAGAGAGCCGGGCTTTAGCGAAACGAAGTCCCTTCACAATGGGCCCTCCCTCCTCTCTCAACAGGCTCCACACGACTCTGGCTACGTCGGCGCACCGCGGATACCGCAGGAGGGGGCCGATGGGGTATCCTCGGAGGGGGGTGGTGTCGCTGATGCGACTACTACAGTTGCGGGATCTATGGCGCTCGACCCTCAGTCTGCTGGGGGCCTTGAGGCTGTGGAACGGATCACGGTGAAAATTGCGGATCTTGGCAATGGTGGGCGTCTTTTTTTGCGCGTCTCTGCCTACATAATCTAACTTGGGGTGGAGCCACTTGGGTGGAGCACCATTTCACCGACGACATCCAAACCCGGCAGTACCGTTGCCCGGAGGTACTACTCGGCGCGCGGTGGGGCCCGAGCGCGGATATCTGGAGTGTGGCATGCGTGGTGCGTGGCGTCGTTTTTACTCGTGATTCAGACGGCTGACTTTTTTCAGTTATTCGAGCTCCTTGCGGGCGGAGATTACCTTTTTGACCCCCAGGCGGGGTCGCGATACAGCAAGGATGAGGACCATATCGCTCAGATCATCGAGCTGGTCGGCGAATTTCCGCAGTCTCTCGCCTTTTCTGGAAAGTACAGTTCCCGATTTTTCAACCGCAAAGGTGCGCCTTTTTTTTTTTTCCTCCCCCCACTTCAGAACTGATACTGCCGTGGCTTGCAGGCGAGCTGCGCCATATCAACAAACTCCGCTATTGGCCGCTCGAAGACGTGCTGCACGACAAGTACGAATTCACGCGCGAGATCGCACAAACGATCGCGTCCTTCCTCGGGCCGATGCTCCGCCTCAGCCCAGAGAAGCGCGCCGGCGCCGGCGAGCTCGTGCACCATCGCTGGCTTGACGGCGTTGTCGTCCAGGGTGAGGTCGACGTCATCCGCCGCGCCGAGGACGACGAGGCCCGCCGGCGCTCCACTGCCTCCGCTTCCCCCGGGCCGGGTTCTGTCTCGGGTGTTGGGATTGATGTTGACGCCCTCAAGCCGGTCGAAGACGACTCGCCCGCAACCGACGACGAGCGGCCCCCATCCACGGGTGGCCCGAGCGCGAACGTACCCCCAACATTACAGATGCCGCGTCCTGCGTCTGCTACGGCCAAGGAAAATCTTAGGCAGTACCAACAGCAACAGGTCCACCATGGGAAGCGAGATTCGGCTAGTGCGGGCGGTTCTAACAGCCGGAAACGCAGTTAGGTGTCCTTAGATCGTGCGTCGAGTGGGTTTGCGGTGTAGGGCAGTCGTTTGCCTGACCGTGTGCGTTTTCATTTTTTGTTTTCATAGTAATTTTTCCCCCTTCGTTTTGTTGTCGTCGTTGTTGTAGAAAAGTTTTCTCTCCTTCGCGCAGTCAGATCCCCGTCCTATAATGTAAGTAAAGCAGCACAGAACATGAGTGCGAGCCTGATTGTGGCAGCTTCGCAGGACCACTTATGTAAGCTCCGACTGTCCTCCGCCGCCACTGGTAGCCAGCCACAAACCACTCCTCCATGCGCTCCTGTTCCACATCTCGGGCCACCATCCACAATCGCCAGTGGCGCCGCCTTGCGTGTCTGACCGGGTACCAAGCGTGCGCGCATGAGGGGCCCATGCATCCCACACAGGAACGAGGGACGCTTGCCATGGGTACTAACCGCCGACACCAACCGACCGACCACACTTATGATGGCCCCGCTTTGTTGCGAATGTATTAAAGGACGTGAGTGTGGCAATCTCAACCACTCGTCTTATATATACTCGACTGCACCCTCAGTTCACCGCCATGCAAGCCCAGTCACGATCGCAATCTCCTAAATTTCAGGCTTCACTCCAGATAACCCTCGTCGTAAGGGTTCCTTCGCGCATTCGAGTTGGCTGAACTGACTACCTTTGATTTTTCGCTGGTCAGCGCGTCGCATTAGCTCTCTGCGCCTTCTTCCCCCGGCTTGTCGCGCACGTCCTAGTCCAAACGTTCCAAGCTCTCGTGCTATTCGTTGTTCCCTTGTGCATCCTCGCATTCCACAGCCACATGCACATACAGATGCGGCGTCTGCTCTCACCCCCGCTTTCTCGCAACTTCGTCCGTCGCCGGTCTGCGGACGCACTGCTAGTTCCCAATGATCCCGACTCCCCCTCTTCCTCCGCCACGTCTTCCACTCGTGCATCGAGGTCTACCGACACGCGCGTTTCGCAGCTGCGCAGTTGCGCCCTCCTTGGACCGCCAGGTCCTGTCCTGCGCGACGGCGAGCGGCAGTACCGCGTGGAGGGGCTCATCGACTCTGGCGCGTTCGGGCGCGTCGCCCTCGCCACCGTCGTAGGCACCTCGTCTCCTGTACTGGTCGCGATCAAGGTTTATGGCAAGGACCAGCTCGGATCTACACCGCGGTTGGACGCGATGCACGACAACGAGTGCCGGATCATGTCCGAGAACGCGAGGCGAGACAGTATATGGCTCGTTCGGTCGCGTGGCGCGTTCAGCGATGCGTGGAACAGGTATCTGGTCATGGTACGCCGTTGTCGCATCATCGCGCCCATTCGGCTCATCCATTGTTGCCTTCCGTTGGGTGCAGGATTATTACCCCAACTCGCTTGCTCGCATCATTTTCAGCCGCGACTATAGGCCCCCGCGAAGCGCCATCCGTCTCTGGGTCGAAGAGCTTGTACGTCCCCCCATCTTGTCCGGCAGTTGCATCAAACACAGAATTCCTACAGGCTCTGGCCATGTACGAACTCCATGACCAGCGCATCGTCCATTGTGACCTCAAGCCCAGCAACATCCTCGTCACGTGGGACGGACACATCGCGATCGCCGACTTTGGAATATCGTTAACCCAAAACTCGGAGTCGTACGACAACGCAGACAAGCCTTTCGAACAATGTGTCTTCTTCGCCTACGGCGGGACATACGCGTATCAAGCCCCCGAGCTGCTCATCAAGCACGCCAGGGCGTCCTTCACCTGCGCGGTGGACATGTGGTCGCTTGGCGTCGTCATCTACGAGATGTACACCGGAAAGGTGAGTTCGGTGGCAGCGATGCGGGGTCAAACTTGGCTAAGGGAGCGTGTTTATTCTAGTGCCTCTTCTCACCCGAGGCCAGTGGTGTGCGTAACGAAGTTTGGGGATGGGATATATCCGCAATCGTCCACCACGACATCGATGACGAGCTCGCACAGGGACTTGGTTACTCGGGTGCGTCCGTCTCAAGCTTCGCGCATATGATGTTTCGACATTTTTCTCCCAGTTGCTTGAGGTGGAACCGGATGACCGATTGAGGGTGACCGATCTGGGATGGCACCCGTACTTTTCCGAAACGTGAGTCATCCGTGATATTTATCCCTCTCCGGTCTCACACTCTCGATCACTTTTTTCCTCTGTTAGAAATTGGGCTGCTGTCGCGAAGAGGGAAACCGTCCAAGGTGAGGGCGCGCACCGACTTCTGATGTGATGACCTCTCTATACTGACCCCACTCATTGTTTCGCCAGTGAAGCTCCCCAAATCTGAATTAAGTTCCGTCTCCTGGGAAGATGTGCTCAAGTTTGAGAGGCTCGTCGTTCCGGAAAATGGCGTCAAACACCATCAGCACACTCTGTAATATCTACACCTACATGTCTCTGTTATATTCGTGCTCTGTTTAATTGTGAACAATTATATATGATATTGCCTTGCATCCATCTGGGAAAACCTACTTTGATAGTTACTAGTGTCGCATCATGCGTGGTGCGTCTGGCAGTTCGGCCGCATGTACTACGGCACAAAGAAGAAAAATCACCGTAGGGTGGGACATTCATTTGTCCGTGCTATACGTTGAAGTAGCTGCAGCTACAATATGTTATTGGGGCTACAGAAAATGAAAAGTGCATTTGTCGATACCATTCCGAGCCTGATACAGTAGTACAGCACAGTAAGTTTTCCATTTTTACCCTTTCTTTGGTCGTAACGTCAAATCTTGCCTGGACAGCTTGAATGACGATGATTACTACTGAAGCAAGCCGACTCTGATCTCAGTGCAACATTCTTCCTCTTTACGTAGACGTCTAGGGGAGAGTCGTATTGTTATAGCAGCATAGTCGCTTGCCAGTGCTTAGGGTAAATTGAATCCTTCATGAACTACATCAGGGTCGGGTCGGCCGCAGTAGTAGTAATGGCCTCGCATCTTGCATACGACGTAAATACCCGGAGGACTTACCTGAGCTAGTCCTTCGCCCAACGGGAGAATCAGATCGCTATAGAGTCATAGGATACACGGCAACCAGAGCCATTGGGAAATAACTGGCCTATAAATAGTACCACGGTACATACGTGGCGGAGTATAACTAGCGCGATCTCTCTGAGGTTATCCTGACGGGTTTGAAGAACCTAGATCAAGTATGTACATCAGTCGCTCGAAGTCAGGCGTTCCAAGACCTGTCACCTACGGGGCCCAGCGTCAGCAAACGACGAAACTGAATAGACACAAGACTGGCGCGACGCACAGGATCCCATCCGACGACGGCGGAGAATCCATCGGTATTACAACCCGGGTTCGAGCCAGACACGATGTCGTTGAAACCCTTGAGGCCACCACCATAAAGCCAGGGGTTCAGAAAGCCGAGCGGAGGCTTGCCTTGCGAAAGTCGGTAGTCATTGAGTAGGGAGATAATTCCCGCCACGATCTGTACTTTGGCGGTCAGCGTGACGCTCGAGGATGGACGGCGCAGAAAGGAGGAAGGAAAGACGCACTGGCGTTGAGCAGCTTGTTCCTCTTACGCCTGTCTCCTGTCCCTTGTAGAAAATCGGGATTGTCAGCGCCTGTGCGGAAATATCTGGGATGGCGCGGCCAGGAGTGCTGCACAAGTTACAACGGAATGTGTCAGATTAGGTCACAGAAGCGGACATACTTGTAGAGGCCAGAATACTGCTGGCCGAGGTTGTCGAGGAAGGTCGATACGGCCTGCTCCTGGTACTTCGGGCGCCGAAAGTATTCCGAGAAACCGCCCCCGGAGAGGCTCGCACCGACCTCTGGATCGAAGCTCGTCGTTCCGCCAACGACAGTGACAAAGGGACCTGCAAATGTATGACCGTGTGGTGAGCAGCCTGTACCCGCGCTTTGTGTACTGCTTGGGAGCAGAGCAAAAACACCACACGCACAGGTCGCGGGGAAGACAGGAGTGAACCGGACGGTGCCGCGGTTGGTCTTGCAGTCGCCCCCGCCGACACCGTAGTCGCCGCTTGGGAAGAGGACACTGGTGCCACGCAAGCCGAGTTGCGCGAACAGGAGGCACACCTCGTACGCATAATCGAGCGTATAAGATTTCTCATAATTGCCATACGATGCGGTGATCGTTTGCGGGACGTTCTGCTGGTTGAGGAGGGCGTTCAACCAGGCGAGGTAAATCTCGCCGTTCGATGAGGAGCCGGCGCTGTAGAAAATGTGCCGGGTTGGGTATGTCATACCCTCAGTGAGCTGAAGGTCGGCGTTCGCTTCATCGCCAGGGTTTTTCGGGTCGTATCCGGCGCCATTGATCAGTGTGACGGTATAGGTCGCATCGATCCCGTCGGGGCGGTATTTGCGCATGTACGAGGTCAGGTCCACTGGGCTCGGGTACTCCCCTAGAAATCCCGCAACCCCGACGACGTTTCGGTCCGCTGCACTGGGCACGTAGGCGAATGTGCTATACAACCAGCGCAGGAATGCCGGCGTTACTACGGTAATACGGCGGTTCAACGGCATCGTCACGGGCTTTCCCGGTGGCGACTTCCCCGGCCCCGCTGCAGCCACGCCGGAGCGCTTGCGCGGTGTCTGCCCCTGCGTGAGTGGGGAGGAAAAGAACGTCGTAGGTGCCACAGTCTGCACAAGCCTATGCAGCATTGCAGGAAGCGAGTAGCCAAGTGTGCGGACAATGGTCTCGTTCGTCTTGGTGTGCGTGTAGAGCTGGTATGACGCACCAAGGAGGTCGTTGGCTTGGGAAACGGACACTCCGGCGACGGTCAGAAAACTGCCACCATTTGTCACTGAGACAGAGGAGGGAGTTACGTAGTAGTGCTCGAGCCAAGAATGGACGAGTTGGACAGTATCGGGGTGGGGTGCGACAATATCAGCGACTTGCTCCCTAGACAGGTGCATACCATATCTGTACCGGGGTAGAGACACACATGAGAACATGCGTGGCAAGGGCATAGTGGAGGAGACGTGCCTTGGATGTCCAGGATCGCTGACTTCATTGAGCGCGTCCACCAGGGCATTCTCGCGGTAGGGCTTGAGCGCAATGTAGAGATCGATCACGGTGTCAGCTGTCGGAAGGCCGAGGCACTCCCAATTCTCTGGGATAGTTTTCCAGGAGTGTTTTGAGCGCATGTCGTCCCAACGTGATGTCACAATGGCACCAAGAGGAACAGCGGAGAGAAGGAAGAGTACAGCCTGAGGGATCCAACGGTGGCGCATGGCTACAGGAGGTCACCAAGACAGTGTCTACGGCACAACGAGTTGTGAGGTTCAGAGAAGGCAGGAGGTCGGTGAGCGGTCGGATCTCAGGACTGGAGACGAAATAAAAATGGATCCCCCCAAAAAAAAACAAAAGAAGAGAACTCGAATGGTATTAGATTGGAGATTGCCAGTGGAGAGCACAACGGTGGGTTCCGTTTTTGGTACTCAGTCAATGAGGTGATCTTTGACTGAGATATAATTCAATTGGGGGCATCCGGTGCGCGTGACGCGGCCGGGAGTGCAACAGGGCGAAGGCTCTGTAGTGAACCTTGGCGGCATCAGCCAAAAAAAAAACGTTTTCATTCCACGGAGTTTCCGCGGACTGTGTTAAAGCGCAGAGACACAGTGGGCCCCAAGATCACCATGCTTTAAATGTTCCTTTCTTGTTATAACTCAGCATTATTGTGCCGACACAGTAGGAAAATAAAACTTAGCTTGATTGAGGGCCAATGCAACGCAGTCGACAAGTGCTGAGCGCTGAACATGCAATGGTGGTTGTTAGGACATGTTGCTGCGCTGCGTCCGGTCTGGCGATCTGTGTACCCGCGGGACCCGTGACAAGGGTAACGGGTTTCGTGAGGGTCACAATTCCTTACCCGTACCCGTACCCGCCCATACCCTTGGGCTGTACCCGTGTGGGTTCGGAAACCCTTGCCAATCACTAAATGGGGTCCTTCTGGCGTCCTTCCTCTTGGTGTCTGCCTTCGCACCACGGTCGAGCAGCGAGCGCACGGTCTCTGTTTCGCCTGTGCATGCCAATAGTGTCGAACCATGACCACATGGTTACGGGACTAGAAGTACTTATGTGAAAGGAAGCGGAAAGCTATCTTCAACCTGATTTTTGTCGGCGCTGCGGTCCAACTGGAGTAAAATACCCAAGCAGGCCTTGCCAGTGGCAAGGTTGAAGAGTTGTGTGTGCAGGCTCGGGAATGATATGAAAGTGTGAAGTGTCTCCTCTAGAAGTAGAAAGGCAATCGGAAGTCAAGAATTCTTCAACCGAAAAATGTGTAAACTGGATGACCTGGGAATCACCATTGTTGACTTGGGTGATCAAGCTGGAACACATAGATAGCACAGCTCGCCATTGATCTCCCCACCGCCCATCAGCAATCTATGATCCTCTATGTAGTGCTACGGTAGCACTACAGTAGCTCCATAGCATCTGTAGTGGCATAGCAACATTTATGTTGTATGTAGTTCTACTGTAGTTCTACTGTAGTTTTACTGTAGTACCAGGCCTACTACCATAGTTCTACTGTAGTACCAGGCCTGCTACTGTAGTTCTACTGTAGTACAAGGCCTACTACCATAGTTCTACTGTAGTACCAGGCCTGCTAGGCTGCTACTGTAGTTCTACTGTAGTACAAGGCCTACTTGTTGCGATCGGACTCATCGGTACGGACTGCGGACTCGTGGGGTTCTGACTACCCTAGTATTAGTCAGGGACAGTCGTCTCAGTCAGCCTTAGGGCTGTTATCACATGTACATCTCATCGGACTTGTGACTTGTTCCTAGGATAGTTGTAGTAGGGTTCGAGCTACTATCGCTACTGGGTACCCTACGTTTAGGAGGAGCTTCAAAGCTCCTCGTCAATTGTATAAAGGACTAGTAGTACGAAGACCGAGCTCCCTAGCTTGGTCTTCTTGAATCATCAGTCCAATTCTCGTCTCATCCCTTCTTGTCTGTCTCCTCCTCTCCCTCTGCCTGCTGGTGCGTCTGGCTCTTGTAGAGCAGATTGCCCGACGACGTATACGCCTGGTGGACTTTGCCCCAGTGCTCACACCGATCACGTTCCTGCTCAGGACATGTATCCATATTTGCTAAGTCATCCCTCGCATATCAAGCCACTCTGTCACCGCTCAAGTCGAGCACCGTTAGGACAGGCCTAACGCAACATTAAGACCAAGCTACACCCTACAAGAACGACACAGTGGCGCCCACAACCGGCGATCGGTGGGGCTGGAACCAAGTCCAATCGTATATCATCCCCAGTAGAGGAGAACGGAACGTCCCCACGCGCTATTTGAAAGCTGCCAGGTGGAGGACACACAGAGGGGAGACCGGTTATTTCGTCGACTTCCCCAATCGGCCAAGTCGCTACTACCCAGTTGAGTTCAGCTTCGAGCACACTTGCTGGTGCATACTTGCCACGAACGACGCAGGAACACGAACAGTAGTCCGGCCAACAACGCACGAGTATCGGTGCGACATCCTAGAGAGCGAAGTAGTCCCCCCAGCGAGGATAGGACCCATCGACGGCACGACCGTCACAAGCACCACAGAAGAAGGAGACTCTGGGTCGGAACAAAGCGACGAAGAGTCCGAGGAAGACCACCTCTCACAGGTAAACGCAGAGGAACAGGAAGAGCTCACCAACCTAGCAAACCAAGCTGCAGGGATTACGCTCGACGAAGCACCACAAGCTGAGCACATAGTGATTCACCCACCAGACGAGATGACAACCACACAGTTAGAACCAACGTACGCGCTTCAGGTAGACCCTATACAACAACCACACGACGGAATCCCCGAAGACCTACTCCCTATCCACCCAGACACGGGGCATCGGATGACTGCAGACGACGCAGCTCTGATGAGAGCCATCGGACCCGATGAACCAGACCCTCCCGAAGGAGGAGGGCCACCCGGAAGAGGCCCAGGAAGAGGCTACCCACAAGGAGGAGGAGGTGGAGGACACGGAGGCGGAGGAGGATTCCCGGGGGTAGGTCCCATCGGCAACCAGCCTCGGTCTTCGGACAGGCTCCAAGGTAACACACCCATGGTTTTCAATGGCGACCGCACCAAGGCCCTGCAGTTCAGGGCGCAGTGGAACCTCTACCAAGGGGTTAACAGCACAAGCGACGTCATGCGCAACTACTACCGCCGATCACTCCTCTTCCTCAGCTACATCCAGGGAGACCTAGTCAACGAGTGGGTAATGTACATGACCGACTGGCTAATGCGCCAGACGGAAGCCGGGTTTCCCGAGCACACTCGACGCCTCTGGGAAGAAACCCTTCGCGCCTTTACCAGGAGGTTCTCAAACACCATGGAGAAGGAACAAGCGCAGGCAGAACTACAAAGGGGTCCACATGAGGGATTATATACAGGCGAATTATAACTAGGTTCATGGTTAAGTATGGGTTCAGGGTGCTATTTTAACTTAGGGTCACCGCGTATACCCAAATACGGTCCCGCGTTTGTCCATCGTGGACAAACGCGGGTGAAGATATGGCTCCGCGTTTATCCATCATGGACAAACGCGGGACAAGAAATATGCTCCCGCGTTTATCCATGATGGACAAACGCGGAAGCGTATTGACACGGCGAATATGCCATTCGACTCGCAATACAATAAAACCTATATTTCGAGTACAAACACGTCCCGCGTTTGTCCATCGTGGATAAACGCGGGACGTGTTTATTGTGGACAAATGTGGGTCAAGAAATATGCTCCCGCGTTTGTCCATGATGGACAAACGCGGAAGCGTATTGACACGGCGAATATGCCATTCGACTCGAAATACAATAAAACATATATTTCGAGTACAAACACGACCCGCGTTTGTCCATGATGGACAAACGCGGGACGAGTTTATTGTGGACAAACATGGGACAAGAAATATGCGCCCGCGTTTGTCCACGATGGACAAACGCGGGACGTGTTTGTACTCGAAATATATGTTTTATTGTATTTCGAGTCGAATGGCATATTCGCCGTGTCAATACGCTTCCGCGTTTGTCCACGATGGACAAACGCGGGAGTCAAGTTTGCCTGGACCAAATGTGGGTCAAGAAATATGCTCCCGCGTTTGTCCATCGTGGACAAACGCGGAAGCGTATTGACACGGCGAATATGCCATTCGACTCGAAATACAATAAAACATATATTTCGAGTACAAACACGTCTCGAGTTTGTCCATCATGGACAAACGCGGGCGCATATTTCTTGTCCCATGTTTGTCCACAATAAACTCGTCCCGCGTTTGTCCATCATGGACAAACGCGGGTCGTGTTTGTACTCGAAATATATGTTTTATTGTATTTCGAGTCGAATGGCATATTCGCCGTGTCAATCCGCTCCCGCGTTTGTCCACTATGGATAAACGCGGGAGCGATATTGGTGACCCGCGTTTGTCCATGATGGACAAACGCGGGCACGTATTTGTGGTCCGCGTTTGTCCATCGTGGACAAACGCGGGAACGATATTGTGACTCCAGTTATGATTAGATTAGATTCCATGCACGTGTGCATGGAATACTATTGTACAAGCTAAGAAGTATTTTGTGTACGCATGCCTGTGAAGTCAATGAAATGAAACCAGAGTCGACCACACACACACCCATGTCACCACGGCCTGGTGTGCCAGTGCTGGATCACACAATATACATAATATGTACACTGGGCACTGTGGCATAACAACATGATGCCACCCAGTGTGCATGTATGAGCATCTAGGATGCTCTTGTGTGGGCATGACACTCAAATTTCTTAGAGACTAGATTAGATTCTATGCACGCATGCATGGAATACTGTTTACACAAGCTATGGGGTATTTCGTGCATGTATGCCTGTGATATCAATCAAATGAAAGTATGAAACCAGAGTCGAAGGTCACACTCAGGCTGTACATGGGTGTCCTGGATGCCTGCACACCTACACACCTCACCATGGCCTGGTGTGCCCGCACTGTATCACACGTGATGAACAGCATACATAAAGAGCATACTCACAGTGGACTGGGAAGACTGTGGTGAGATATGCAAGTAAGCTTGAAGCAGCAACAGAGAGATCTAGCAAGTGAAGCAGATGGAGAGTCTGGCACACAACAGATGAGAACTGGTGTTATTACAGAGGAGGAGACATACCTGGCACACAACAGATGAGAACTGGTGTGGTGCCAGAGCGTACATGGTACACTACTTATACTCCTACAGAGAGTGACACTAGTAACAGTGAGTCACAGTAAATACAAGGACGCATTGTTCTGTACACGGACAAAGGAGTGGATACAAGGAGAACAAGGCGTAGAGAACAAAAAGAGTCCAGACTATGATATCATAGTGACATCACAATAAAGATAAGGAAACAAAGGGAAGTACATGAACGCAGTACAAGGGCAATCCAGAGTGGTCCATGATGTCATGTACATGTGATGTCATAGATAAGAGAATACAAGAAGTCCGAGATTGTAAAGATCAAAATAATCTAATCTACAAGTCCTGTATATCTAATCTAAAGCAGTCCGTTATCTGCATGTCCTTTGAGCCGCTAAGTGCGCTCAGGTCACTTATCAACAACACGATATGCATGATGTTACACTCCAGCGTGTCACACCTCTGCAGGGGCGTGCAGAGTTGGTTCTGTAACAGTGTCCTACCTGGGGCAGTGAAGACTGAGTTGGTCTGGTGCTGAGCACAATGGCACCTAGTTCCTCTGGTGAGTTGGTATGGCCCAAGTAGACAAAGCTTAGAGTATTGCCAACAAGGGAATGGAGGTAGGGGTTCACAAGAAAGGAATGAGAGAAGGGCTGAGGAAGACTTTACAGTAGATTGACAAAGCCAAAGCTAGAGAGGGAGCTGAGGCACAGTGAAAAGCTGTGCCAAGCTAGGCTGAGTTGATCTGGGTCAATCTGAGCAGGACTGATTACTCCGACTACCTCAGTGTATGTTGGATTTTGTCCGGTTTTTAGATAATATCTGAGTGCCTCTGTGTGAAATCTGAACATATTACAGTTTTTGTCAGCTTTCATCCATGTTCAACTGGTCTGCTGCGCTACACTGATGGGTCTACAAATTGTATGGATAACCCCTGAGTTTCTCTCAGCACCTGTCTGAAATCGCCAAGTCTGCGCTGCAACATGTGCAGAGGGCATCCCTGGGAGACTGCAAGGGATTTTTGAGTCTCCATTACAATGTGAGAACAAAGGGGATACATACAGATAAGATCAGGATATGCTGCTGTGACCATTTGATGAGGGGGGTTGGAGTGGATGAGCAGCCAACTATTGTTCACAGGGTCTTTGAGCCTGTATTTGAGTGCATTTTTGGTCAATGCTGATGAAGAATGTGTATGGGATGCACAAGAGGTTGACCTACTATGAGAAATAGGACAGATGAGTGAGGATATGTGGGTCTCCAGTGAAGAAAATGACACACTGGGACACAGCATGGTCCAGTCTGTCCAGTATGTTGCCCATGCGTTGGGGTGTTGGCGATGAGACAGGCAGGATGGGATTGTTTGCGGCCCAAGACAAGAGAGGACTGACAAGGGGGTATTGGTGTTTTAGAGGCATGGCAGTGTTGGATAAAAGAGCTATATCACATATTTGAGTATGTTGAAGGTTGTCCTGTGCTGACATAGATGTCAGCGAAGCAGGGGTAGTAAAGACATGAGTAGGATTAGACTGTGAAGTGGATAAGGGACAGGAGTGGCTGGGCGGGGTGGGTAGAATGAGAGATGGCTGTGTGTGGAGGGCACAGTGGTTGCTGGGGAGTGGGTGGTGGCGCAGATTGAGGGGACATAAGATGAAATTGGTGAGTGGAGATGAAGCACATTGTGGAGTTGGAGGGCACAGTGGGACTAGTTTGCAAGACAGGTGAAGTGTTGTAGAGTTGTAGCAGGATGGTGAATGGGGATGAATGGAGCCGGAGAGTGGGTGTGCAAGTTGATTACGTGCTGGCCAGGTATTGAGTGAGTACAACTCAGATTTGAACTGTGAATTGTCAGCTGATGTGTCACGATCACATGACCTGTAACATGTCCAGAGGAAAGTCGGACTGACAGTGTTTTGACAAAGTGGTGACTCATGGATTGCCAGGGAGGTGCTTGTATAGACCTCTGTCTGATACTTAGAAAATAGTCCCGATAACCACAGTCTGTAGGAGTATAAGTATGAGGATGTATTCTCTGTAGTCCCCTTGTCTTAGTTTTGATAAATCTCAGCCAAGCTTTGCTCTTCTCGTGTGAACGCGCGGATCCCTCTTGTGTCTCTTATTTTCCTGCAAAGTTACCCTTTGGCTTTTGCACTTTCTGACTCGTGACCGTTAGCCCTACGGCACGCACGATCTGGCTGGATTGTAAAATGATGTCAGTGATGCGCAGGTAAAGTGAGATTGAATTGGATGTTGTTGGTGCAGGTTTTCACTGGGGCTGTTATTTTTATGATCACCCGGATTGTCTGCGTTTACAGTCCAAGGGACTCTAGGTGGGCCAAACGGGCCAGGTCGCTGACTAAGTGGAGAAGTGGTGGCTCTGGCACAGCAGAGGAGAGGAGAAGTGGGCTATATTGTGAAAAGACCAGAATGCTGACTACAGAGGAGAATACAGCAGACTATATACTCAGAGACAAAGGTGTACATAAGCTGTATGCCAGCGCAACATATCTGTGAGAAGTTTCTGATGAAGTCCCAGGGGTGACCTCACATGCTAGGCAGCACCCCGAACAACGATTGAAAGGGACCTCAGATAGGGGAAAAGTACATGGCCAGGTTGGGGATTGAACCCAAGACCCCGGATTAGATCTCCGTGCTCTTCCAACTGAGCTACACGGCCCTAGGTATTACGAGTTGGGTTATTGTAGACATCACGCCGATATGATGTCATAAACCCTAACCATGTCGAAGGGATTAACGGTGTATCCCCACTTCAACAGTTTCTAGAACACAGAAGAAGCAGGGGTGAAACATAGAAGAATACAGCAGAAAGATCAGATAATCTGAAACACAATCTGTAATCTACAATCAAATCAGAAATCAGTATGAATTGAGAACGAGTCCAGAAAGGAGTGTAAGAAATCTGTAATGTCACGTGATTGTGACAGTTATGATCACCTGGATCATTCCAAGGACATACATGTATTTGTTCAAGATTCTTGTGATGCTGCAAGATGATTTACAGTCCAAGGGACTTTCCATGAGCGTTGACTCAGGGAGATGGATTACTGAGCCAATGGGCTGGGTTGGTGACTAAGTGTGAAAGTGGTGGCTCTGCACACTGCAGAGGAGAGGAGACAGGAAGTGGGTTAGATTATTAAAAGACTAGAATGGGGACTACATGGTATAGTAGAGACTTGTTATATATCATAGAAGACTGTTTATTTTTTGAAGTGGGAGGAAGTGATTCTGCTGGCACTGGTGAGCTGGCAGGCCTCAGCGGTATCTGTGAGTCATATATCCAAAATAAGTGAGTCTGAAAGGGGAATCCGAAAGGGGAAGGTGTGACGTGATTGTGACAGGGGCTGAGGTGTAATAGATGGAGTGTTATATAGTAGATGACTGGAGGTGTGTGGGATGTATGTAAGGGTGGTCTGTGGATATGAAGGCATAAGGGCATTGGGTAGGTAAGAATATAATAGAAGGGGCTGGAAGGAAGTAGAAGTAAATGATGGGATTTTGGGAGAGGTGGAGAGAGAAGTTGGATGTAATGATGAAGTTTAATGAGATAGTGATGTGGGATAAGATAAGATAAGGAAGGATGTGAGTAAGCAGAGAAGTGTTGTGGGTTGGTGAGTAAGGGAAAAGGGGTTGAGTTTGAGAGGAGAAAAGAGGGAGAAAAATAGGTGGAATTGAGGGAAGAGTGAGATAAGGAATAGAATGTATACTACAAGGATGTTTATATTGTAGAGAAGTGGAATTTTTGTTAGAATTTTTGAGGAGATGTGGAAGTGGGAGCAGCATTTGGGACTGGGACTGGTGAGTGGGGGTGAGGTGGGAATAGTGGAGTGATGAGTGTAAAATAGAAAATGGTTAGATGGTGTGTTGAGTGATTGTGAGAGATGAGTTGTGGAGTGTGGAGTGTGGGATAAGGAGATGAGTGGGATAATGTGATGGGTGTGGATGTATGAGTGTCTTGGATGGTGTTATGATGATGTGGCAGTGAGGATAAGAGAGATATATTTTATTTATAGATTGGATGGATGTGTGGATAAAATAGAGTTTAGAGAAGCTAAAGAGAGATTTATAGAGACAGGTGATAATCTGGGATGAGATTGATAAGTGATGGATGAAGGAGTAGGAAGGTGTGATGGGTTTAGGGGGGAAGTAATGTTGGGGAATTGATGGGGTCGGGAATGTGTGAGTTGAGAAAATATTGTGGTTGGGAATATTACATAGAGGGTATAGAATTTTGATGAGTGTGGATATGATGATGTTGTTTGTGAATGATTGGGTTGGTGAAGAGTTTAGATGTGAAAGTGAATTGACTTAGATGATTGAGTGTAAGGAGTTGGGGTTGTATGGTTTAAATAGTTGAAAGAGAGGAGGTGTTTATGTGAGAGAGAGGGGGAGATTGAGAGGTAGGAAGGATGAGGGTGTTGTGGGATTGATGGATGGGGAAGAATTTAGGTGGGATGGGTTTAGTGGGGATGTAGTTGTGGGTTATTTTGAGATTGGGAGAATGGAGTTGGTTGGGGTGGATTGGGGACAGGAAGGAGTTGAGATTGATGAGTTGTGGGTGGTGTTGAGGAGTGGAAAGTGAAGTGTGAAATGGGTTGGAAGGGATGGGATAGTAAAGAAAAAGTGAAATGGGAGATTGGGGGGTAGAAAAGAGGGATTGAGAGGAAGGGGTTTGAAGGGAGATTTGAGTGGGTTTAGGGGATGAGATAGAGGTGAAGTTAGGAGAGGTGGGTTTAGAGTGGGTGTTGTTGGGGGTTTGGAAGAATGAAAGAAGGAGTTTTGGGATTGTAGAAGACAGTGAGGTGAAAAAAGAGAGATTGTTGGAGTGTTTTGGAGGAGAAGTGAAGAGGAAATAGTTGTAGAAAGTAGAGGGATTAAAAAGGGTTTAGGGTGGGAGAGAGTGAGGGAGGGAGAGAGGAAGGGAAGGTGAGTGGAGAAAAAGGGTTTAGAGGAGAGTGAGGGTTGGGAGGTTGAGGAAAAGTACTTAGAGTGGTGGGAGGTTAGGTTAGGTTAGTTTAGGGAGGGGAGCGAAGCCGAGCGGAGCGAGGCTGAGCGAGCTGTTTGCAAGCGAAAGGTACCAAGGATTATATACAGGCGAATTATAACTGGGTTCATGGTTAAGTATGGGTTCAGGGTGCTATTTTGACTTAGGGTTACCGCGTATACCCAAATACGTGCCCGCGTTTGTCCATGATGGACAAATGCGGGCCCGTATTTGTGACCCGCGTTTGTCCATCGTGGACAAACACGGGCACCAATATTGCTCCCGCGTTTGTCCATTGTGGATAAACGCGGGCACCAATATCGCTCCCGCGTTTGTCCATCGTGGACAAACGCGGAAGCGTATTGACACGGCGAATATGCCATTCGACTCGAAATACAATAAAACCTATATTTCGAGTACAAACACGGCCCGCGTTTGTCCATCATGGACAAACGCGGGAGCATATTTCTTATCCCATGTTTGTCCACAATAAACACGTCCCGCGTTTGTCCATCGTGGACAAACGCGGGTCGTGTTTGTACTCGAAATATAGGTTTTATTGTATTTCGAGTCGAATGGCATATTCGCCGTGTCAATACGCTTCCGCGTTTGTCCATCATGGACAAACGCGGGACGAGTTTTGCTTGGACAAATGTGGGTCAAGAAATATGCTCCCGCGTTTGTCCATCGTGGACAAACGCGGAAGCGTATTGACACGGCAAATATGCCATTCGACTCGAAATACAATAAAACCTATATTTCGAGTACAAACACGTTCCGCGTTTGTCCATCGTGGACAAACGCGGGACGTGTTTGTTGGCCTGCTGCATCTGTATCAGAACATAGGTCATGTTTGTACTCGAAATCTATACAATATATAAAGCATCGACGATGCATTTGCTGACACACATTTTGCTGACACATAGAATCATTCGAAATTGTTTGCGCGCGTCTGCCTCCTGTCCCTCGCGTTTGGCTGACAGTGCCCCTATTGCGTTAGCCTCCTGCTCCTCGTGTTCTTGCTGCCTCATGCTCATCTTGCTCCCTCCTGCTGAAACTGTCATGTGTTATTTCACACTTTCTCAGTCGTTGCTCCCTCACAAGTACAGAGAAACAGTGTCCTGGGGGGTAGCCTGGTGTTACTGTCTTCAATTTTCCCGTGCACACTCCGAATTTTATATTCCGAGATAGTAAATGCGGAAGCAATGACACTATTTCATGTAGAGTCTCCTATCTTCCACTCCATTGCGGCTATAATACTCTGCTCTACGTTACCAAGCCTCCTAACCTATTTCTCTCTACATCGCTCAAGTATAATTGGTGTGTCGCCTTTGGCGGAGACTGTGACCCCTATTTGCAACTTGCTACACTCTCCACTGCCCTGTCTTGTGTGAGCTCGAAACCAGGCTTTGCGATGGTGGATGGGCGATGGTGGGCATGCCAGTGTCAACCCAGTCCACATCGTCGCCGCACCCATTTGGCTTCTGGCAGTCATTAAGTCGTTTCTGCGGACAGGTATGGGCTGACCCTGTTCGCAACCTGCTACGCTCTCCACTGGACTGCTCCCTCTTGCTTGCACCACCTGTCATAGCTTGCAGCTCACTGAAGCTCATTCATTGCATTCCCCAGCGTGACACACTCACGCGCGGCCTTAGGGTTTAGGGTTTAGGGAGGGGAGTGAAGCCGAGCGAAGCGAGGCTGAGCGAGCTGTTTGCAAGCGAAAGGGTACCAAGGATGGTGGGGGCAACCCAGCATCGACCCTTTCGCTTATATGCTCGTCAAGGTACCATTTCAAGGGGAGTTTGAACCATCCCCGCTCCGCTCATACGTACGAGCTTTGGCAGGGGAACTCTGTGGGGGTCAACGGAAAGGAATGAGAAGTTACGCTGCGACCCCGAAGGGGGCGCCTCAATCCTGGTGAACCAATTCATGTCAGCCACGCCTATGCTTTTTGACAACGAAAGAGGTTGTATACACCTACCCTTGGGGCGGAAGACAGTTGGACCGGGGAGACTGAAAGGGGATAAGATGACCATCGGCATCAATCAATCTCGTACCTGGCATCCGACAGGCGCGGAGCGCCTGTCAAGAATCCCTTTCCCCGAGTCACCCAAAGGATCTATCACTCTGTTACCACGCTGTCAACCTCGGCGTCACCGCCACCTCGGATAGATCGCCGGTGCCGGTACCTGGTTCAGCGCCAATCTGAGATCGGCGCCTAATGCAAGTAGATGGTCCGTACGTCATATCACGTGCGCTGCATAACTCCACTAAGGGCTACGTAAGGTTATAGACGCCCGTGCCTGCATTATAAGGGATTAAATGTAAATAGGTTAAGGGTTCAGAGTGGGTTCAGGGTCATATTTGGCCAAATATTTTACTCTAAAACGGTGTCAACGCCGCTTATAGGGGGAATCCCTATGCGCGGCTGGCTTTATGATGTCTACAACACGATATTATACCGCGGATAGTGAACTATTCGATCCGCGGTACACGAAAACCTATACTTCGAGTCCAAATACATGCATACGTGCTGGTAAGGTAATCACAACAGATGCCATTTTATTTACTGGTATATCAACCAGTATATACATGTAACTTAGAATGACTATGCATGTGTTTGGACTTGAAATATAGGTTTTAACGTACCGCGGATCGAATGGTTTACTATACGCGGCATTTTACGCTAAAATGGGGTGTCAAATGCCGCTTATAGGAGAGATCTTTATGCGCGGCTGGCTTTATGATGTCTACAACACGATATTATACCGCGGATAGTGAACTATTCCATCCGCGGAACATGATAACCTATATTTCGAGTCCAAACACATGCATATGTGCTGGTAAGGTAATAACCACAGAGGCAATTTTATTTACTGGTATATCAACCAGTATATACAGGTAACCCAGAATGAATATGCATGTGTTTGGACTTGAAATATAGGTTTTAACTTACCGCGGATCGAATGGTTTACTATACGCGGCATTTTACGCTAAAATGGGGTGTCAAATGCCGCTTATGGGAGAGATCCCTATGTGCGGCTGCTTCCACATTGTCCAAAAGATGGTATTATACCACGGATGGTGAACTATTCGATCCGCGGTACACGAAAACCTATATTTCGAGTCCAAACACATGCATATATCCTTGTAAGGTAATCACCACAGATGCAATTTTAGATACTAGTATATTGACCAGTATATACAAGTAACTTAAAATGATTATGGATGTGTTTGGACTTGAAATATAGGTTTCAAGTTTCATGTACCGTGGGTCGAATGGTTTACTATCTGCAGTATAATATTGTGTTTTGGACACCATGGAAGCAGCCATGCATAGGGATCATTGACACCCCATCTTAGATCTTCAATGTATAGCCCACTATATCTATAACATATATGAGACACTACTTCTACTTAGGGTTAGGGTTTGTATGTGCTTAGATGATGCACATTGGGTGTGCTCATATAGGCAGCAGCTTTTGAATGCATAAATGACCCTTTTATTATGATCTGCAGGTCTTCCTTCTCATCTTTGCTATGCTGTCTGCAGTTATCAGTCATGTGACCTAAGGGTTTAACACAGTCTATAATTTTTATCATATTGTATTGTAATTTCAAGCTGAAGAGCTGTACTATGCAGCGGTGAGCGAGCAAGGCGAGCAAGCCATGCTGCATAGTACAGCTCTTCAGCTTGAAATTACAATACAATATGATAAAAATTATAGACTGTGTTAAACCCTTAGGTCACATGACTGATAACTGCAGACAGCATAGCAAAGATGAGAAGGAAGACCTGCAGATCATAATAAAAGGGTCATTTATGCATTCAAAAGCTGCTGCCTATATGAGCACACCCAATGTGCATCATCTAAGCACATACAAACCCTAACCCTAAGTAGAAGTAGTGTCTCATATATGTCATAGATATAGTGGGCTATACTAGAAATTTGGAGGGCCCTTCAGCCCATCAGGAAGATGTCACAAAAACTTAGTGTGTCACAATCATGTAACATTACTAAGCTCACATTCCCAATTTGGACTGACTCATAGGTTTTGGTTATGTCAAAAAGATCAGCTTATCTGATCTTTTTATGGTATTGTTCTGTGTTGCACCCTGTTCTTCTTCTGTTTTCTAGCACCTTCTGGAAGTACTGATGTGCTGGCATACAGCTGATCTAAGCCAGCTAGAGTAGTATAGTGTTATCAAAGGTGGGGCAGCGACAGGGCGATCCGGCTAAGACGAGCCAGTCAGGTGACGAGTTCCGAATAGGGGCCAGTTCAGTCGGCAAAGGCAAGAATAAATGAGAGCACAAGAATTGATAAACAGAAGACGAGAGCGATGAACAAAGGCAAAGCTTTGGAGAGGGAAGATTGAGGCACACGAGAGAAAGTAGGAGATAATGTTTTGAGTACACAGAGACACATTTTTATACAATATAGATACATTTTTACGAGGCATAAAGATAAAGTAAAGCAAACAAAAACAAAGGTGCACGGGCCTGTAGAGTTGTGAAACAGGAGTCTGGGGAATGCAGAAGACAGGGGACGAGACCGGGAATGTACAGTAGAGGGGTGTCCAAGCCCCTATGAGTCTGAAACAAGGCTGGCAGTGCATGAAGCGAGAACACAATTGGAAATAACAGAAAAGATGCAGAATGTAAGAAACAACTTAGCATAATAGAAAGGTCTTAATACAGGGTCTCCAAAGCCGCCGTGAACAAGCACGGCGGAAAGTTCGAGTCAGCTGGGTCGAGCGTGCCAAAATGCAACATATAGGAATCCTGTAGTTTATAGTGTTTGAAAGTGATGAACAGCATACATAGAGGTGATACTCACGGTGACAAAGAAGACTGTGGTGAGATATCAAGGTAGGCTGGAAGCAGCAACAGAGGCCTAAGCCTGCCCCGAGCAGACCTAAGGCACACATCGTCCTCCCTGAAACGGACACAGCCAAGCCGGGCGAAACGTCCATGGAACGCACTGCCACGCGCAACCAGACGGCCCCTCCCGCCCCGGCGACGGTGCCCGCGACTACGGCACCCACTGAACCTGCCCCGTCCCTCCCCCCCTCGATCCCGAACCCCCTGTACGACCACGCTACCCGCGTACACATTGAAGACAGGGCACATCAGCTCCTCACAGAAGCAGTGGAAAACATCGCCATAGTCCAGGTCGGCGAATTCTTCTACCGATGCCCACTTAACGAGATGAACATCCCCTTTCGCCGCCTTCGCGACCGGGAGATGAACATCCTCAACAAAATGCGCTACGGAGATACCCTCGGCCCAGAAGATAAGTTTAACTTCAGAGCCAAATACGAACGCGAAGCCCACAGGTCCCGCGCCTTCGGCAACTTCGACCTGCTTGGCAACCCCACCAATGAGGATCTGTTCCCATCAGCCACCCTCGTCGCGACAAAGCCAGTCCTTCCCTTATGAAGAGTTTCTCCTTCGCATCGGTGAACATGGGGAGGAGGAATGCAGCCATGGCCACACTACTCGAGACTAATATCAGAGACGACCTGTTATGTGTAAGTGAACCGTGGTTCGGTAAGATAGGGACCACAAGACACGACCAATCGACCTGGGGCAAAGAAACGCTAGGCGGAGCCACAAACTCCAAATGGCACCTCCTCTACCCCTATTACACGGACGACAAGAGGGCGAAAGTAATGATGTACGCCCGCAAACACGACCTAGCGCACCCGGGTAGACCCAACGGGCTAGAGGTAGTAGCATGTAATGACCTAGGGGCCCACCCATGCCTCCTCATCGCCGATGTCAAGGCCGGAACGGAAAGGTGGAGAGTAGTTCTGTTCTACAACAACGTCGAAGACCCGACGGCCATGAGGGTGTTGATAAGTGGCCTGAGCGCACTTAGCGGCTCAATGGACATGCAGATAACGGACTGCTTTAGATTAGATATACAGGACTTGTAGATTAGATTATTTTGATCTTTACAATCTCGGACTTCTTGTATTCTCTTATCTATGACATCACACATGTACATGACATCATGGACCACTCTGGACTGTCCTTGTACTACGTCTATCACGGCGGGCAGGAGCGGGTAAGCGGAGTCTGCTTATAGTCAACTAAGGGATCAATTAATGTCCAATATATTGACTACTAAGTCGAGTTGATTGTCGTCGCAAATTTTATTAGGACAATTGAACAATTTGTAGACCCCTCCTTATGTGTCAGACAATTATAAATAAAAATACTTGAACAATTAGATATTAGTCGCTTGCTTAAGAGAGCTCTGGTTATTTCCGAATGTATGTAAACTTAATTGTTATATCAGCTGATGCGAATCATCGGTCGCATTATATAGACATACCCTACTCGATTAATTTAGTCTTAACGAGCATTAATTAGCTTAACACAGCAGAGTTTGTAAAGACATCCATTTATATTAAATAAAATGAGACGTAAATAGAGTCTACAAATCGAGCTGCAAATTTAGAATAAGAATAGTCAACTTATCAGCTGGCGATAATCGGCCGATGGAGATCAATCGGCCCGATACAGGAGATAGGGATATTATATCCCATATAGTCCTAGTCCTATCATAGCACGCCTCCGCCGCTCCGGCCTCCCACTTGCTTTACATTGACTGTGCTAGCGCGTGCCCGTTCATCTAAGCCCACTCCGCAGAGGGGATGGCATAGCTTCCAGACGTTGAGGTAGGCGGGGCGCGTGCGTGTTACCCGGGCTGGCATGGCGTAAGTTGCGCCTCTCCGTCGCGGGTCTTGGGTGTGTGCGTGTCTGGGTTTCCACTGTCGCCCGCCCCTCTCGCCGCGTCTTGAGTGGTCCCGCTAGTGAGTCCGGCGAGTCGTGGGGATAGGCGTCGAAGGAGTAGTGGTTACGGGGCACGTGCGCGCGCAGCTTAGGACTTAATCATAACACTTCGCGGTTGGAGAATTAATAGTGATGTATTATAAAATGGAGCATGTGGTGAGGTTATGGGACGCGAGAGTGGTTTTAAATGAGAGGAAAGAGTGATTTACGAGCGAACGCGGACAACGAGAGAGTGCCTGATAATGGGAAAGGGCAAACGCGATTGCATCACGTTTGAGCTCCTTTATACTATTCATACAAGTAGACTACTCTGTAAAGTAAACCGATGTTTTGTGACGCACAGACAGCGTCATATTGTTACAGTAAGGAAACCCGAGAGCGGACGATAAGCACACACATACCGACACACGGGAACACAGCGCGGACATACGCGCACACGACGATAAACACAAAACGTACCGAAACGCTTTCGCATACCGAGAAGGAGAACACGTCAATTCACCAGCACGTTCATAAAAAATCGTCGAATACCCAGGGGGTGTAAGCGCAATGCCCTCTCCAGCGCCCCAGGGTGGTGGCTTAAGGCCCAGAAACCTCGGGAAGGATCAATTAAATCTCTTCAAGGCTGTGTCGCGTGACGAAGGCGCAGGAAGGGTAAATAACACGATCCTACACGAAGACCCTGGATTCACGTACCATTCTGTGCAGTCTGACTCCGCTGCTTACTTTCAACCGCATCCCTCGCATTTGGTCGCTTTCTCTTGCCCCTAGAATTTTGCGGAACGGCGCGTTTCAGACGAGGAGCCGGGGTTGCAGAGGTGGTGATGCGCCGGTGGTGTGTTGGCATGCAGGCGCTTGTACTCCCGCGACTTGGGCGCTCGTTCTGCTCACGCGCGTCGACGCCTGCCTCACACTCGCACCTCCAATACCGAACTCCAAACGGTGAGTGACCCCATACTCTTGCAAACCAGCAACTTTCTTACCAGGCCAAGATGTTCTTGCATATCGCCCACTCGCTCCTGAAGCTCGCCTGGAAGTGGATAAAAAAAGGTGTGGTTATACCTCTTAATAACCAGGTGAGTCGCCTCCTCTGCTCTATCGACCGTTGCTTACCATCTATAGATGAGAAAGAAGGGATGGCGCGTGGAATTTACTTTCACCGTGCGCCTCAACATTGCCACCCGATCGGGCGACATTTTCGACCGATCCCTGCCGCTGCGACTCGCTTTACCCCGGGGCGTAGTGGCGGCCCCTGGAGAGGGCGCCGAGCAAGTTTGAGCTCATAGGGGGAATCCTATATAGAAATTAAGTCAAATCGTCTGCGTATCTGTAGTCGTGCGTTGCGTGAACTTCACCGCCTGAGCGTTAGTTGTCTGCGCTTTTGCGGCAGTTATCTGACGTTATTTGTGCACTCGGAGTGGGCGAAGCAATCGAGCGAAACCTACATTTGAGTAGATCTAGAGTTCGCGCTCGCTGCGAGCGATCCCGAGCATTGGTTGTCTGCGCTTTCGCGGCAGTTATGTCTTCCGCACTCAGGTGAGTGGCCCAGTGTCGGCGAAGCAATCGAAAACTTCCGACCGATTTAATCAATACAAAGTTACGATTACGAGGCTCTGAGTAACTAAAAGAGTAATGATACAGGATTGCTCGATGTCTTTGCCACGTATGCAGAGGTGCACCGAGACTCGGCCGAGTCAAGTGTCAAGTCGTATTTTGCCGGTGGCTATCGAACGGCTATCGTTCGCAGATATTCGTATCGACATGGATATCAGGACTCTAAAAAACAGGAAGATTGGCCAGAAGCAACCAGGATGAATGATCAGCAACTATCACAACGTCATATATCGCAGCGCTTACCATCAAACTGGTCAATTGGCATCTTGGGTCCACAATAAGATTAACGCCGCCAAACATCCAGGAGCGTACACACCTCTAGCTTTGCCCTTGGCTTCCGGTTCTTTATCCTTCTGCTGTTGATCTTTCTTGGCTTTTTGTGCTCTGTTTTTCAAGCAAATACGTAGGTAATCGTGTACAACCCAATTTCCTTCATACTCAAGGAGGACGGGAAATTCTTTGGAGGCCTGCTTATGTGATTAATTGCACGTCCGCTTGGTCAGAAAAGATCAATATCGTACCATCTCACAGACAAGAGTAAGTTTATTCATAGATCTTGTTGCTTGAGTAGAATAGGCGAGAGACGTATCCAAATATTCGTCGGCCAAGGAACTTACCCTTTCCTAAGAAAAATCTGAGTACGACAGCCGTGTTACAAACGAGTAGATTATACCCTGATTTTTTGGTAAAGTCCATCTTCCCACCCGTGCTGTTGTTCGAGGATATCTCTAAGGGTGTACCCCCCACGACCGACACGGCCGACTTCCCCCGAAGGCTTCGGTATGAGTGATGGAGACGCAGTCGGGTGAGCGGCGACGGAGGTGGGGACGACCCATCTGCGGAATCATTTTCCAACCTTTTTTGGAACACACCCCTCATGGCGTGAAAGAGCGGAGGAACCAGCTCCGGGCTGAAACTACATCGCATCGAGCTAGGAGGTAAGTGAGGAAGGAAGCGGCGACGCTGGCGAATGGTTGAACGCATGCAAGGCATTGTATGAAGTGGTGCTCATACCCCTCAGATCGTCGTGATATTTAAAGTCACCGAAATAAGCATCGAGTGGATATTTGCGGGTGCGTTGGAAATATTAGTTAATCACCAAGAACAAAGAAAGTGCGACGAAGCAATGGAGTAGCATTCTGGGGAGATAATAGCATTGAGTGGGAACTCCGATGTTGTTGTATTTGCCAACCCCTGGTTATTATCCACGAAACAAGAAAAACAAAGCCAAGAGAAAGCCAATGTTAGCGGATGTCGAAAAAGAAAGAAAAAATACAAGAGCGCTGTGACAATGCCCGGTGATGTACAAGCGAATAAGATGGCCTACTTTGTAGTCCATGAATGGGCAGTCCCTAGCTACGGGTTGCGTGTTGTGAAGACAAAATATAAGCCTATCGGCGCTATGAAGATGTTGGATGGACAGTAGAAAAACCTACGTGCGAGAGATTAAGATAGACCGAAAGAACCACCACCATGCCTGCCTGCTACTGCACGTACTCCAGCTGTAATGGCCAACTTGTTGACGACAAGACTAGAAAGCGTCATGAGAGGTTTGACAATTCACAAGCGTATCACAAGCAGGTCGAGGTATGCCGTCACTGTCACTTTGACTTTACCCACTATCCCTAGTAAATCTTGTTCCAGTACAACGCGAACGACGTTCAAGACCATCCAGAACTTGAACTTCAAGGCACCATTCCCAGGCCATCTCCTCCGATCGACGGGGCCACCTGCAAAGTGGAACAAGTGGAATCACGCGAGGAACATATCCGGCACTATCGAACCAGTACCTCTACATTGCAGTCTTTAGTTGAGCTGGAGCAAAGAGTCACAACCCAGAGAAGGGCTATACAGGCCCTGAAGAATCGGGTTCCAGCGTCACCACCGACTCGATCATTGCTCGACGAGATCAAGACGCACCGGATAGAAATGGAGGCGACACTGGCTACCCTCACTGTTCTCTGGTGCAGTGACGGTTCAGTGGCGACGCGCGTGAAGGGGGACTTGGAGCTGCAATTGCAGGAGGGCATCGAGGACACGAAGCGGTTGAAGCGTGTACTCACCAGCACCCCAGTTGGTCCCAACAAGTGTAAACTAGTAGTTGACATCGAAAAACCAGGTGAGGATCTCAACCATGAATATACAATACACCATACTGACGTTAAAAACAGACAAAGATTTTATCCGCTCCTTGGAAGGTTGCGACTCCCTTTTACAGCGAAGTTTATTCCAAGTGCTTGTCCAGGACAGTCTGGACCACTCAACTCGGCACTCAAGCAACTTCAGGTTGAAGTCATTGAAGGACGATTTCGCAAAAACTATGGGCAAAAATTTGTCGCTCGCCGATGATGAATTCCTTCGAACCTTTCCGACCGACATCAGAGTTGCTCGGAAAATGCTCGGAGCCCCAAAAATCGTCACTTACGCTTGTTGTCCAGCATGCAGCTCTTTATATCCTCCACTAGATGAAGATGGTGTCCCCACATATCCGTATGAATGCACCAGTGGACCATGTCAAATTCGGGGCGGTTGCGACCTGCTCAAGCTGGGATCAACACCACACCGGAAGAGCATCGGCGTACCTAAACGACCATTCGTGATGCAAGACTTCCATGACTTTGTGGGACGCCTACTCTCCAGACCGGGAGTGGAGGCTGCCATTCAACGGTCGGGAGAACGGGTGCGCGACGACACTGTCGAGGATATACTCACCGCGGAGGGCGTTAGGGAAATGAAAGGCCCGGACGGCGCACCTTTCCTCTCTGGTGGGCAACACACAGAACTTCGCCTTCTGTGGTGCCTCTCTGTAGATTTCTTCAACCCATATCACAACAAGATTGCTGGAAAAGTTGCTTCGGTGGGGTCTATGGTTCTGTCTTGCCTCCTATTGCCGCCAGATATGCGGCATAAAATCGAGAACCTGTGCCTCGTTGGCGTCATTCCCGGGCCCCGTGAGCCTTCAGGGGAGGAAATTGACCATTTCTTACGCCCTCTCGTCGAGGTCATGAAGGAGTCCTGGACACATGGAGCAATATACAGGACACACGAATACCCTCATGGCCGACTTGTACGATCGGCAATCGCCCTCTCCGTAAACGACTTGCCGATGGCACGGAAAATTATGGGTACCGCAAATTACGTCGATAAAAGTACTGCAAGAGAGGAACATTTCGACTCCTGGAAAGTACGCACCTTCCAAAGGGTCCAAGAAGATGCCCAGAAATGGCGGAGTGCAACATCAGCGAAGGAGCGCAAGCGACTATACAGCAAAACCGGCGTACGTCACTCAGTCTTGATGGAACTAGAATACTGGGACCCGACCACCATGGTGCCAGTTGACTGCATGCACAACCTCTTCATCGGCTTACTGCAGTACCATGCTCGAAAGGTGCTCGGAATGGACTCGACAGGATCTCGAAATGAAAAGGCCACGGAGACGCTCAGGCAAGTAGAAAACGCAAGAGAGATGCTATCACATGCAAGCCTAGAATCGCTTGATTCGAAAAAGCTGACGGTCGACGTGCTGAGGATCCTCTGCGAAGAAAGGGGCATTAGCATCGGGCAATCCAAAGGGCTCCGTAAAAGGGATCTAATGGAGTTACTGAAGGTACGAAAACGCTCTCACCTCGCCAGACGAACTCACGTGGTGTGGGTAATTAGGAATCCCTTTCAAGAGGGGTGACGCGTTCTGCCTCATCAGACATCATTGGTGAGGGAATCATACAGGAGATTGTCCAAGGACGGTCAGCTTTCAAGACATTGCTAGAGATGGGTATTTCTCAAGACGATTTGAAGGCGATTCGGGATGATATAGCGGCTACTGTTCGCCCACGATGGCATGCCGCCCCTCCAGCCAACTTAGGTCAGGTATCCCACGGAAAACTGAAGGCTGATGAGTGGAGGTCATGCTTCGAGTTTGACATACCAGTGTCTCTGCTTCGCATCGAGACACGGCGGATTGCGTCAGGGAGACAGACGGATGAGTACAGAGCAAAACTGGTACATAGTACCTTCCTACTCGCCACTGCGATCCGTTGGGCAACCTCCCACCGTACGTCAACAAACCACATCGAACAGTACACAGAGACTATGAAGAATTACCTCAAAACGCTGAAGGACCTCCGGCCAAACCAGCGTTTCCGCCCCAACCACGTCAATGCCCTGCTCATCGGCAATTATCTCCGTCTATATGGCCCTGTTCGAGGCTGGTGGATGTTCCCATTCGAAAGGGTCATCGGTAACCTGCAGCGCTCGAGCACGAACAATAAACTGGGTGAGCGATGTCCCTTTCCTGCTGTTGTCATGACCCTCACCAAAGCAAAGGACAAATGGAAAAGACCATGTTTGCAGCATTCTGCGCTAAGTCAACCATGCATGCAGTCATTCAACGTTTGAGTGGTCTAGATGGGTGGGAGGATAGTGTCGCGATTACGGAACGGTTATTCAGCACCGAAGACAGGGGTACGTACATACCTGAACACACACACAACCTAAGAGACGAAAGCGACACAGATATACCCCCTCCAAAACCAAAAAAAGCGAAATCGAAGCCAATGGATGAAGAGATTCGAGCTGCGATGAAGATGAATGAGAAGGACCTACAACGCGAGTTAGGGTTTTTCCACTGTCCAGAGCAAGCAGACTTTCTGGACAGGGTTACAATCAACAAACATGAATTCACCACTTACCGCACGTCGGAAAGTCACGGCGTCATTTTCTTTCAAGATGCAGGCGATTCCCTTGCCCTAGTACTGGGAATGGTCCGTGCGATCTTCCTGGTGATACAAGACAATACGACATATACATTCCTAGCGGTTCACCGCTATCTTACGCCTACGACATCTCTACCAAACCCATTCACACGTTACCCAGAGTTTGGTGCAAGTTTATGGTCGTCAGAAACACAGAAAGAAGTAACGATCGTGCCGGGAAGTCGGAAAGTTTACCATGCGGTCTACCGAGACTGGGACTACAGAATCATGGTTATGAAGCCATTGAATAGAGTCAGTAATGTTATGTCAGACGGAAGATGGCTCGCTAACCTTTGCTCATTTCCTAGGACTTTTAATAATCCCTACTTTATGCTATTTTGAATAAATGCGTACGACGTCTGTATTATGTGATTACAGTGATTTACTTGAGGGGCAACTGCGCTTCAGCTTCAACTCAACTCTCGATCGCAGAGACGATTGAGGAAAAGCATTGTCGGAATTTTCCGGAGTAGTTAATAAACCCACCTACTACACGGCCGGTCGTTATCCGTCACGTGGCCGATAAAGTCACGGCTGCAGCAGCAGACAAAAGACCACACACCTCCACCCGCAAGTCGCCACCAATCACGCCTTCACAGGCACTTATGCAGCAATTTCGCAAAGACCCCCAGCATGCCCATGCGGTCATGCCAACCGTGACTCGGACCATCATCCAATCCATCACTGTCCGCAAGCCCGCATATCTACGGCAATCTTATCCACGGTGTTCACCCCGGTTCACCCCCTCTACACATCCGAACGCCTCCTCAAATTCGACTCACGCGCTTTCAAAGCCGGAATCCGGTCCCCCTTTACCCGTGCCCCCCGAACGTAAGACGCACACTGAGGTTTGTTCCTCTTATGGTCTTGTGCCACCTATGTATCCCTGTGCTTGCACGCATGTATCACAGTCCCCACCAGGGCTTTCCCTTACTCTTCTCTGAGCTATGTACGACTCGGGGCACCTTTCTTAGGACAATGTGTTTCATAAATGTAGGGCTCGCTACGACCGTCTGTAAGTAAGACTGTAACTCTGTTAGGTACCCCGGAATAAACATGGATCCAAGAAAAAGGGACGACCTAGTGTGGCCCCGGTAGTGGGGTATTTTTTTCGTACCTTACTATACCCGTCAAAACCCTTACAGTAGCCGTCGTGAGGGGTAAGGGTACCCGCCCAAACGGGTAAGGGTCACTCAAGGGTCACAAGGGTTTTATACCCTTGCGACCCGTGCACTCAAAATCCCCAGATTTGTTCTTACTAGGTGTCGACTTCGTCGACTGTGACCACGCTTGTCCTGATTTTTGGCTTTGCGTGGGGGAATTTATGGAGAGGTCTAAGAGTTATATAACGAGATTCAATTTGTCTTTGTTTACGATCCACGCGGAACGACCTGCTTGCCCAAGCAAGCTGCTAATTAGAGCTAATAAGCAGGTAAGCGCCCATTTGCGGTTTTAACGACCCCCTTCATCAATTATTAAAAATTTATCACTAATTTTTTGTTAAACCCTTGCTAAAGGATGTTCAAGAAGTGAATAAGAAAGGACTAAATTAATGCAAATCTGGGGCACGACGCCAGTACACAAGATACAGGAACTAGTACATAACAGTCTACACCCTAGGGTATGGTCGCGGTTTTAGCTGCAGGTGAAGTGGTGGTTAGTTTGATAGGGCGGTGCCACTGGGTAATCTAATGGGCAGGAACTAGTACATAACAGTCTACACCCTAGGGTATGGTCGCGGTTTAGCTGCAGGTGAAGTGGTGGTTAGTTTGATAGGGCGGTGCCACTGGGTAATCTAATGGGCCGGGTCAGGTAGAGGGACAGGGCCAGAATGACCTCGCTCCTCTCGTGTCGAGTCGTCGTTCTCAGTGTTGTTGTCGTGGTGCTGGTGTCACCGACGTGCCGTTGCCATTGCCCTTGCTGCCGTCGTTCTTCTCATTGCAGCCGTCGTCCTCATCCTTGTAGCCGTAGTCATCGCGGAGTCGATGTTGCCTGGGCGTAGTTGGTAGGGACTTGCACGCCATGTTGGTGCAGGTGAAATCTTGTGTGCCGTGTTTGGGTGGCATCACGACAGGGCTTGTGGGCAGCGAGTTAGCGTGATAGTGGGACTTGCGTACCGTGTTGAGGGTGCTGTCGTAGTGGGTCTTGCGTGTCGCAACAGCATAGCGTCGGGTCAGGGCTTCGCACAGTAGGGTGGTGGAGGACTTGCGCGGGGTTCGTATGGAGGCCGGGGCCACGGGCTGACGTGTGGCGAGGCAGCGAGACAGCGGCAGTAGTGACATGGCTCTGTGACGCCGATGAGAAATGATATGAAAAAATAAACAAAAGAAAAGGAAAACCTATCTTGGTGCATTGGGCCGAAGCCCAGCTCATCATCAGCCGGAGTCTTGCGTACCGCATTGGGGTGCTGTCGTGGTGGGTCTTGCATGTCACAACGGCATGGCGTCGAGGCGGGGCTTTCGTGTTGTGGCGGTGGATTTGCGTGTGGCGAAGAAGGATGGGGGTGGGGGCCACGGGCTGATGTGTAGTAAGGCAGGCAGGTGGTGGCGACGTGGCTCTGTGACAGTGAGAAACAATAAGAAACAAAACAAAAATAACGTATCTTGGGCCCAGCTCATCGTAGCCGTGTATGATTGACCAGTCATAGTGCGGCAGGTATAGGGGCTAAGGGAGTGTAAAGAAGTGCTAGATGTCTGTCGTTGACATTGAGCCGTCAAACTCGATGACATTACGCGCCTCTTTCGTGATCGCGGGCTGCTTCTATGCCCAGGGCACCAAGACAGTTATTCGAGTATGTGTGCATAAGTCAAAAGACACACCACCTGCATGAAGTTCATACTGCCCAGTTTGAAGAGTTAAAAGGATGAGGGGAGGGACTCACCTAGGTTGGCAGAAGTCTTGAGGGAAGGGTGCGATGGGTGGGTGGCAAGAACAAGAACGTTCAAGGCAAGTCAAGTGTCGTGTCAACACGTCAACATGTCAACCTTCCCACGGCTACATATTAAGCCTCGCCCAACCTTTTTTTTTTTTGCAATTGTCCAAGTCGATTCGAGTACGCGGCCCTCCGATAGTCACACTGCCAATATTAGCTGTAAGTCCCACTCAACACTCATCACTGGCGGGATGTGCATCAGTAAGCAGCAAGTAGCAACGAGGGTGGTGGCGGGGTGACTGACAGCAACAGTTGGGTGGCAACAACCGCAACGCGATAACCAGGGTCGGCGCACACAAGTTGTAATCGAAAAACGCGCAAAATTTGAATGAGGTTAATGAAAATTTAGAGTAAACTGAATAGCTCGCCATATTTACAATCGCTTAGTGCGTTTAATGGGCCGCTAAATTTGACAGGATTTGCGGGGTAGGTTTTTCCCGATGCTCAAGTAACCCAGATCCACTCTGCGTGCACGTATCTATGATACAGTAACTATTACTACTTGTAAACTAAGGACGGCGCCGCGTCAGTGTCGTAGCATCGCCACGCCGTGTTGCTGTCATAGCGCCACGTCGCCGCATCGTTGTCGAAGCGCCACGGCTCGGCGTCGGTGTCGAAGTACCATGGTGCCGTGTCGTCGTGGCCTCTCTGCACCGTGTTGGTGTCGTGGCCTCGCCACGGCGCCATATTGGTGTCGTAGCGTTGCCACGCCGCGTCGGTATCGTAGCGTCGCGACGGGGCTCGCACACCGTGTCACGGCACCTTCGCATCATGGCCGAGTCATGGCCAGTCTTGCGCGCCGTAACGAGGTGGCAATGACATGCCAAG